>RXPK01002590.1:0-44195 GCA_004143645.1 Protaetia brevitarsis | reverse complement strand
AATAGTTCTAAAATAACAAGAAAACAGAACCACGTGTGGCCGAACACCATGTCATTTCTTGCCTACGTCTGACTTAAATTAGAATATTCTAAGATAGTGCATGAGCGCCTTGCTTATTTCCTTACCACTTGAAGATTACTATATTTATGACTGCAATTTTCCACGTTGTAAGAAATTTTAAGTTTTTGCTAAGAGATATTAATATTTTTCTTGGTAATATTACAATATTAGAGATTTTCTCTAAGAAACAGAAATTTTCCTATAATATTCACGTAAAATATTTATATCATGGAAATATTTCTAAAGTTATGACATTTACCCTCATTCAGTGCGGAAAATTATGAAAAAAAGTGATTTTTACCAAGAAAAAATACAAAATTTTTTAGTGTAAAATATTAAAATTTAACTACAGCAAAATGTTTAACCGTAGGTGTCTGTTATTTTTCATAGTCTAAAGTAAATAAATATTACAATACCATTTCCTAATGTATTGCATTGCGCTTCAGTAATTAGTAAAATAATAAAGCGATATTAACTAATATTCTTTTTGCTGGGCACCTCTTAATTTTAAATAAAATTCTTTTGTTAAATGATTTTAAGTAGCGTTTAGTCTCAGGAGTGAAGTCTGAAGAAAATATGAAAATAAATATCCATAAAACCAGAATCATGGAAATCAGAAAAAGGTGATGCAAAAGACATTAAGGCCTGTTTTAGACGAGGCGGTTTAGTTGATTCAACTAAGTTGCCTGATTTACTCTCAGCTGTGTGACATATGCTAGTTTTTCTACTCCATGTTCCTTCCTTACCTATTCCGTATTTCTCCTTTTACTCCTGTCGCCTAAGGCTTCAAAATCTTTAGATTGTCGTCCAGGCCGTAGGGCCATTGGCAATTTAAATGACCCCTTCGATTTACATAAGAAAATCTATGTTTTATATCATGTAGTTGTTGATTGTTATAGTCACCACAATTCATGAGATAATTTTCAATAAATTCCAATTTGCTGTCTAAACTTGGCAAATTTGGCGCTTGCATAAATTCGAATAGCCGCACAAAAGTTATTTTAGTAATCCCTGACGGCCCTACAACAAACAAAAGTCAAAATTAAGACATTTTTGTTAAATTGACGCGTTTAATACAGAAAAATTAAAATAAAAAAAAATGCGCGGCCGGTTTTTGAAATTACATTAAGTAGAAGTATTTATCTTTACGCCTAAATTGTCAAAACAGCCGGGATGCACCCGGAAGCATTTCAAAAAGCTCTATGTTCCAAAAGCTCTTTAATATATGTAACAAAATCATGTTTGCTTAAGTAGATATTTAAAGAAATATGAAGGGAAACTCGAACAGGATAAAATATATAAATTGAATATCTACTTACCAGTTTTAACAAAATCCGTCACCAGACACTACTAAATTTTTCACAGCAATTGCTGTTTACTTCAACAGAAACGCTTTTATATTAATTGATCAACTAGCATTTACTAACAAGCAATTGAGAAATGTTGCGAGGGGTATTTACATTTAGATACTTGCTAAGACGGACGGGGCAAAGCGTTAAATGGCTCCTCAGATCACTTACGTTTCCAACCACGTGCTCCTTAATTACATATTATAAAGTTTTTAATATCGAATTTTGGCCAGTTAGATTAGCGAAATACCCCACTGTGCGCCCGTCCAACTAGTGGAATCAACTAATCGCTTCGTCTGAAAGAAAGAAGCAGAAGAGGAAGAAAGAACCCATAACCCTCTTTCAGACGAGACGATTAGTTGATTCCACTAGTTGTACGAACGGTTGTCAAGGAGCATACTGATATGAACCCTTTCACACGGAGTCAACTTGTCCGCTTCGGCGGCTTTAGTAGGTCTTCAATGACAATCAACTAGTTGAGAGTAAACTAATTGAGTAAACTTGAGTTGAATCAACCAATCCGCCTTGCCTGAAAAAGATCTAAATTGACGGAGGAAAGTTAGGACAGATAGATTTATTTAAATACCTTGGAGTAAACATACACAAATCTGGAAAAAAAAACGCAGAAATAATTGCTAGAATAGAAAGTACGACTAGTTAGTTTAGTTTAGAATTAGTAAGAGATAGTATCCGCATGGTTCGATCAATCGTCCCGTCCACTGCGACCACTAGGGTATATTGTTATCTTAGAGTTCATCTAACAAGTTCAGGCCCTTAAGGTAGCTTTATATTTTCCAAGCAGTAGAAGTCCATCGCTTTTTAATCTAGTTCTTATTAAAATTAGGTCACATTAAAAAAGTTCGGATATATACCTACTTAATAAGTGGAATAGTAAGTGAATGAGAGTTTTAAGTTGGAAATATCATTGTTTTCGTGAAGATATTTGCTAGATTCTCGATATGATACTATAATATTTACCTATAAAGGATAGCAATAATTGTAGAATAACTTTAATCCACTATACATGCGTTATTATATATATTATTCCACCTCTTATTAAAATATTTAACAATTGAAAATGCCTATGCTCTAAATATTAGTGAAGGGCATAATCAAATGATTTCGATAACAGAATGATCCATAATCGAATGATCGTAATAATCATTCGATTATCATTCATTGAAAGAAAGATGGTTGTAGGACTTTTTTAGGTCCTCACACTTTTTTGTGCATAATTTTCCCCATTTCTTCTCTATGTGCTTATTCATTCCATACAAATCGTTCTTTAAATGATTATCGTTCATAATCGATTATCATTCATAATCGAATGCTTTTTTCGTTATTCCGTTATGCCCGTCACTACCAGATATATTTAAGTTAAAATTAAATTAGATTAGATCCACTTTTCGTCTAGTGTCTAGAAGATACATAAAAGTATAATGGACAAATCATATCGGATACAATAGGCAGCTATGTAGGGCATCCATTCCACCCAATGCTAGCTTCGACTTGTGCCTTTTAATGTTATGGATACTATGTTGAAATTGTCACTGTGGACATCCAGGTGTTTAAGAGAAATTCATCGTAAATGACAAGACGTGCAACTTAATTACCCATTTAAAATAAAACATGTAACAAATGATATTTAATGAGTAATAATTCTTAATTAATATCTGTTTACTCACGGATATTTTTTTATATATCTTGGTGATATTTATGCTTAACAAATATAAGTTGGTAGTTAATTCGGTATGGTTTAACGTTGGAAAATTCATATTTCTAAATATTTCATCATCTAAATGTTGACAGGTTCAAATACTAAGACCTTTACAAGATGTAATACTTTTTGAACCACTTAATTATTTCTTCAAATACGTGATGATATTAATGCGGATAAATATATCTCACTCTTATTTAGAAAAATATTTGTTCCGACATTTTTATATTACCTTATTCTAACCCTTACAACTCCTATAGATTTGCGAGCAGTTCTAATATCTTTCACATTAACTTTTCATAAACACAAGTTCGTGAATGCCTAAATACTTCATCTTACAATTTTTCATTTTTATGGGAAGCTGTTTTAATGCTTGATATAGTTACCTCACCAGTCATCTATATTTTACAATCTTTCCCATCAATTTTCTCTGGAAATGGACAACATAATTAATAGCTTCAGTTCTAAAGTTCTTGCCGTCTAATATTTCCTTCTGAATATTTAAAGCGCCACCGAGGTAAACCAACAGTTCTATAGTGGTCCATTTCGAGAGTTTTATTATCAGACAAGCACTGAAGCATTGTCCTAGTTTGACTACTGACGTATGTAATTAATCTTTCCCATTCGAGCTTCATAATTACAAAACTATAAACTTGCGTGCTTACTTCACGAGTTGTTAATCCTGCATCATACGTCCAAAACATCGCAATTAGAATTTTAGTGCGGCCTGCCAGAATAGTAGTCACTAAAGTTTACTTCGGAAAGTTTTAGTATTACATTACCAAGGGTTGGTAATGAAATAAATAATATTAAACCCACTAATTGTGGTAACCTTGCTCAAAAACAGATTCGTTACTCATATAATATTGGTTACGGTAAAGTGGGGGTGGTAGTTGGTCCAGATACAATTATCCTTCATTATATTTAATTCGATTAGAGAGCCTGTCTAGAGATCTAGCAATAATTTCGGTAATGGACGAGTGAATTGCGATGACAATTAAACTAAACCATTTCTGAGATCATTTGAGTCCGGATGATGTAACAAGGCAATTAATATTAAGGTTGGTCATTGAAATGGCACTTGCAATGTGAATAGAATATCTTGTGTAATGAGAAGAACCATAAGAATCTATAATAAATAGTGATTAGAAGAAAAAATAGTTCGATATATGATAGCAACCGTATGATTTGTTGAATAATTCCGCTTTTTGCAGTTTCTAAGATCTATTGTAGAGGGAATTATTTCAGCAGGTGCAAGCCGTTAAAATCTACAGATAGCTCCGCAAAATTTGAAAAAAAAGACAGTGCTAATCGATCGCTTGAACAACAGTTCTTTAGATGTTACATTATTATTTGAATTATTGAAATGAAGAATTGCATTCCAAGTAGAAAAGGCTATTTAGATAACTATTAGAAAATAATTAAGAAAAAATGAAAGTTATGGATAGTGCTTATAGCAGTTAAGGCATATATGCATTTTAATTTGTTAAATATACATCGACTGCAATTCATGGTGGTGTTTTGAATCTCTCTACTGAGTTGCTTCAGCTTGCCAGAAATGCATGCAACCACGGAGAAAATATACTACACATCTTGTATCTTAAAGAACTGTCAACTTGATATTATTCTTTTTGGAATCGGTGGAAAAGCCTATATCATCAGTACAGATATTTTGAAGCGAATACCTTTTACTATCACAAGCACATCTATCAAACGGGCAAATCCATCCCCACATTAGTGATGCGATGAACAAAATAACTGTGTGTGCACTTCTGAACATAGAGGGAACTTTAATAATACTCCACTAATACTCCACATGTGAATTTTAGAAGGCACCAATTAATACGGTGGCAGATAGTGCGACATCCAGATGGATGTTATAACTGTTGTCCACCATATTAGTTAAAGCGTAAGTGGGCATTCGGACTATTTCCGTTTTCATGACCGGGATGTCACAATAGGGAGTTGCATCGCTGCTTATGGGGAGCATGACAAAAAAATTCCTACGAAACTTGACTGATTCTGTCATACTAATGAGATAGTCATACTCACAAGAGGCAGATTTAGGAAATACCTCTATGATATAGTTCAAATGTACTCAATCTTATGAGGAAGTGTCAACTAGTGAGGAATTAATGTCAACTCCGCCCAGGATATTTTAGTGGCTCTATAAGGGATAGTAAATTCAATCACAATGCGTACAAGTAGATGGGCATGGCACATGTTGGAAGATGGTGGTTAAATATGCACTTCTTCTAACAGAATGCACTTCCTTTGAATAAACACAGGATTAAAGCAGTTAATCATGATAAAAGGAAGTTCTAATAGCCCTCCAGAGTATTGTGCAGATTTGCTTTGTATGGACAATTAATTGAAAAAATTATGGCCTGAGTACGTAAACAAAATTCATAAACGTAATTCTAGCATATCTACTTTAAATGCAATGCCATCGTAATCTGTGATGGAGAGGGCTATCGTCTCGAAAGATAATATCCTTTACGGCGTGCGAAAAAGATGCCGCAATGTTTTCGGCTTGGGCAGCGATTTATGTTCCTAGAATTAGACCTTTGTAGTTTCCGCCAAAGGATGACATAATAATTCTTATTTTTAATTCACTCGTTCACGTAGAAATTTGATTCCAGTCAACTGCTCGTATTTTTGTTTCTTATATTTTAGTTATCATTCACTTTAGTTGTATGGTTTATATGTTCCTTATCTTAGTATTCATGTAAACAATGATTTATTTTTGTAGGTAGTTTTAGTTTAAATTGTTGTTATTTCAGTTATATTAGAGTGTATATAACTTATTGTTACATCAATAAGTAATTGATCGCAATCTTTTTTTTTACCTTTACAAATATCGATGCCAGTTTTGTTTTTAGTTATTTACAATAAGTATTAAAAGTAAAGATGTTGAAAAATGAGCGCTTTACTTGCTTATTCCTTATTTAATTGAAGGGGCAAGTCTTCTATAGAGAAAAAATTCTAGAAGAATAAAGAAATTATAACTACATATCTTAGATAATAATAGTTTCTAAAAAACAGTTTCATCTATGAAAAGTTTTCTTCTTGTCCATATTTTGAATAATATATTATTCAATCGAAGCATCATAATTCTTAAAGTTTAATTTCAAAATATCTAATCTACATCCAAATAAAACATCAAGAAAGTTGGAAAAAGTTGTTACCCAAGATTTTTCTATATCTTTTAAACTTTTTTTTTGTTTAATACAAATGCCAGTTCGCATTTATATCGAATAGATTATTTTATATAACCACATTAAGAAATTCTTACAAAACTAGTCGGTTTTTTTTTTGTAATGGATGTAACAGCTTCAGTAAATTTATTTTTTCAAATAATTATACACGAACACATCTATAAATCATTTTTAATACAGTACAGTACGGCTATGGTGACCTAATGGAGTATAACCAGAATCAGAAATATTAAGCTGACTGCAGGAAAGGGGGGGCAATACGAAAGATCTTCAATTTATGATAACCCATTTTCTTTAGATGAACTTGAAAGAAGTTTGCAGAATTTTCTCTACATCAATCGATTGTTCGTCAAAGTGCGTATAAATGTTAAAAAACGATTTTAGCTGAAATAAATACTTTAGGAGATATTTCAGAAAAACTGTCGCAGCATAATAATTACAACTACATGTCGATTCTAGGCGGCCATGTTTGAACAATTTTAATAATTGTCATATATAATATGTAAATACTGTAGACGATAGTGTTAGTATCTTGTTTAATGTCTACATACAATAAGTAACAGGAAATTAAGAAATTATTCAAGTAACAAATAATTAACACATTTATTTCTTACAAATGTTATTAAAAAATGCCTTGTTGTAAGCATGCCTTTATCCTCCGTAGTAATTGTTTGTGCGTTGCACGCTGAACTCATTTTGGGTCGAATTCATTTACAGTTCTTCTTATTCTCTCAAACATATCCTTCTTCGTAGTATCTACATTCTTTGACCATGACCATATAGAACCGACACATATACTTGTAGTGACTATGCAGCGATAGTTTTTTCTTAAATATCTTCGAAATTATACTATTTAAAAACAAAATGTGTTGCTACAAATTGCAGATCTTTTATTTTGCCCTCCTCTTCTTGCATTGGTTTAGTATTTAAAAAATTCAACGTAAGTATTAGTTACAATGAAAATGAAAAAAAATCCGCTGTATCAACTGCAAGCAAATTATTTAAAGAAGCGAATATCTTGTAAAGCATAAACATTAACTGCATGGTATGTTAGATAAACTTGATATAAAATTCTGAGTAGAATCCAAATTTAAAATAAAAATACTACCTTTCCTGTAATAACAAAGTTGACAACTACTTGCGGTATAAGGAAATAAGTCGAATATTTTCGCTAAACTGCAGATTTACTACAAAAATTTTTAAATCTCTTATTTATTACTTTTCCATGAACTTTTAATGGAAGCTCGTCCTGACACATACTGTACATTACATCTGTATTTTAAAGAAGTTTCACCAAAGTTGGAAAATATTTCCAAGGCTATTAAAATTGTCATTCCTATATCAGAATTTCAAATAAACCGAATCTTTAATTTTTACATCACTGTATCGACGAGTCAGCCTACAAAAGCGATTATTTAAAATTATTCGAGCCCAAATGATTACGGCTCGTTCAGATTTGGTGATATACACCGCCATTAAGGCCGTCATTAAGTTGCACAACAAAGGAGGGAAGCCGATATCAGAAGGATCGGAATAATAACTCTCCCCGAATGGATAACAACAATTCCCGCATTACATCGCCATGTTTTCCGAAAGACGGTGAAATAACTTAACGACGTCCCATAGTCGCTCTTTGAGGATGGACGACGAACTCGCCATAAATAAGCGAAACAATAGGCTACGAGGATCCCAACGTCGAATCCCGGAAGAAGATGGAAAAGACGAGGAAACGCGGGCTTTAATTGAACTATCGATTTCCACAACTGGGACCAGGAACATCGCCACGATGCAGAATTTTCAAAAGATGAAAGTATCTCAACGTTCTAACTTTCGTCAATTTTACTCTATTTCGCATGGTTGACCGCAAATTCCTAAATGAGCATTTTGTAATTAACCTGGAAGCACAAATTGATATAAATTACGTTAATATGCTTATATATCTTTGGTCTCTTTTCAAGTACGCATGCGGGTTGCAACACATGCGTTTCGTATATTGTTTGGTTAACTTGAAGAAGTAATTTACATTCCGTAAAAGACAATTCCTGAAAAGTACATAATTATGGAACACATTTCTGAAAACGGTTGTAACCGCGCTCAAAGCAGGGTTACAGTGGTCACCAGTATGTAGAGGGAACTGTGATACCAATCATCGATAAGGTAGGGTTGCCAATCGCAGTGTTTAAGGTGCACGGATATTGTGATATAATTTGAAAATCGCATAAACATTTCAATTCAAAGCATCAAGTTGTTCCACAATTATTAATACAAAAAATCCATATGAAGGAATCTACAGATGGTAGATAATTTACATTTTAGAAAAACTATGTTTCAAAAAGAATAAAACACCATCAAGCAATATTATAAATCATGTAATTTAATAAAATTACGTCTGTCAAACTATTGACATCTATCGGCAAAAACAGAAAATGTTAGCTCTTCACAAGAAATCTGTAAGCAGTTTCCAAAATGGAATCATTGTTTTTTTTAATTGATTTGCAATTACAAATAATATAACAAAATGTAAAAGAGACACCCAATATTTGAATGAGATATAATTTTTACATTAAATGTCAAAATAATTTGATATCGAGAAGCGCCTTGAAGTTGTGGAGATTCAACGCCTAAGGAGCGGTTTGCGGATGTTGACAACCGAGAAATGCCGTAATATTCGTGTAATACGAAGATTTTGAAAAGCCATGATCTGAAAAAAAGATTTGTTTAAAAAAAATAAAGAGAGACGCGTGGATAAGGGAAGAAAAAGGGCATATGTTTGAAATTAGACCTAGAAAAATTAAATTTTCACGCGGAATAAAAAGATTTCACTCAAAAAAATGACCAAAAATTAAAAAAGAGGAAATTAGTCCAACGGTAGTACTGTTTAACAATTAAAGTGAACATTTAAAAATAAGAATATAATTTACGGAGGATACTGAGGCGAAAATCCAAATTCAAAACATTCTAGAAGGAAGAAAATCCTGTATCCATGACATTTTTCAAGTCCTGGAAAGCGTAGAGCGAAGCAAGGAGGCATCACCATCATTTGAAAGTGACCAGACGACAAGATAATCTGAAGATTTTACCGTCATTGAGGAAGCAGACCACGGAATAAACATGCTTGTGCCCTTCATTTAATGACACACGGATTAAAAGGAGCTCAGAATTGATACATAAAACGATATAAAACAGTTAAAGAACAATATAATAGTCAGATCCATTTAAATCTACATAAAAAATACCAAATTGATCTATACTACTTAGTTTAGTTATCCGTTAATGTATTTATAAATTCGTATTTATCACTAATCTTAAAGAAAAAACGATCGTAACATGAACAATTTAAAAATCTAAAACATAATGTGTATTTTTGTTAGAAGTTCAGAATTTAATCAGCATTTTAAGCATTTTTAAACAGTTAGAACTGAGTTTAAAGGTTAAATTGTAACTAGAGTTTTGGAAAAGAGTTAAAATACCTGTTAATATCCAGCTTCCATATCAAGCTTGTATTTGATAATCTATATTTATTTGATTTACAATTTACCAATTTACGAGTTAAAATTTAACTGTGAGAAACTGTTTTTCCTTGAAATCGCTGTTTCTTACACCGCACTTGTATGTTACCAAATTTGATTTGGTGGCAAATACTCACCTCGTCCAAGTAGATAAACAGGAATTTATACAGTTTACACTGTGGTCACACTGTCAAAAAGTCACAATTTGAAAGGTTCCAAATAAGTTACAGTTTGAATATACTCAAGGTAAGTGATTCTATTCAGATATCGTTATTTCGAATCCTTTAACGACCCTAAGATTAAAAATTTATTGACGAATATAATAAATTTATTTAATTATTTATTATTATTTATATAATTGCAATACATGTATAATTGTCAGTTGCGTTAAAATGGATGCAAGTTTGTATTTTAGAACCTAAAAAATTGAAATGCTTGCAATTAAATGAATGTTTAACATTGTGTTCTGTAATTAGTGCAGATGAAAGCAATAACATCTGTAGAGCACAATGGCTTTATAGTATGTTTTCGCCACTCACGGGTCGTAAATTCGTACAAGCTATATTGTTAAAATTGTTCGGCGACGGTTAGTGATGTTGTTTTTAAGAATATTTAAAGATTTTTTTGTTTACTTTACTTGATAACACCGGATATAAAAATGAATGCGTAAGGATGACATTTTACAAATTTATTTACTGTCAAAAAAACTGTTTTACATTTTTATCTCCTAAGCAATTTCAAAGTGTGCAGCAGTGTCTGTCGAATCTCCTACAACAAATAAGTGGCTAGACTCTGGAACGAAATTATTAATTTCCTTATATGATAAACACCGCACGAAATTCACATCACCCATGTATAATAAGAAGCTTGTATGAAAGAAGGTAAGTGATGAGCTAAGTTAAAAAAATATTAAAAAGGATAGCAGCAAATGTGAACAGAAATCTTGCAAAAAAATAAAAAATCAATTGACTCAAACAGGCAAAGACAAGAAATCATGGATTTTTTTTTGAAACTGTGTATAATTTGCTACAATCAAATACCCACAGCTTGCCCCACTAGCAACTATTTCTAGAACTTGTAGAGTGTTAAAACCGAATCTAGGACGTCCAGGGAATCCACACAGGAATCTTCGCCCATGACAGCAAAGGAAAAACCACAGAAGCGAAAGGCAGTGGATGTAACAGAGAGTGAAGCAAATAGGGAGCATAGAGATAAAGAAAAATTGGAACAAAAGAAAAGATTATTTCAATGAAAAATTCTCGCGAATCCAAAAAAGGGAAAGTACTACCCTGTTGGACGGCCAGTAATCAACTGCAAACAAACGCTACGATTCAAGTATCATATATAAGTCAAGAAATGACCAACAGATGACGCGACTAGTACCGTTCCGCTAGTTGAAAAATGAAACCTAACAAGTCTGCAAACATTATCACCGCTTGATTATTCATTCTTTGTTAAGAGATTATGTCGTATCTAAGTAATAAAAATATGGCGTTGTTAAGTTAACCGTTAATGATGCGATTCACATAGATTTTTCAGTAACTGAGAAGTAACCACGACTAACCTTAACCGAGCTTTCTGTTTATTTACGAAACACATCCTTAATTCACACCCAATTCACGGCACTCACATAAAGGGTGAAGAGGAGTTTCACAATAATTTGAAAACTAATCAAAATGTATCCGTGGATACATATGCATGAAGGTAGATTAAAAAAACGCAAGCCTACGATATAATACACGCAGCGCGGATGTTTATGCATGTAAATACAAGATGTAGCGCCGAAACACCTTCCATCTCCCTCAAATGGAAGCGCATACATTTCCATTTATTATGCCGAAAACCCAGCATGCAAGAGCAGGCGGTCAGTTGCTGTACCTTCCATTAATCTCCGACTTTCCGACAATGTAAGTGTGGTAATAAATTTTAATCGAGTTGACCTAATTAATTGACATGACGATGATGTTTAATTATACATGCGAATCCTTGCAACAACTATAAATGAACAATCTAACTTATGTAATTAATAATAAATTTGGTCTAGCGGTACAGGCGCCCATGTTGAAAATATAACTCTGCTAAATTTATTACAGAGTAGTGTGAACATGATTAGTTAGTCAACAAAAATTAAATTGTAGATTGACATCGTCCAGGATGGCGGATAACCAGTTCGGTAATGATAAAGTTAGTTGGGTTTCTTTGACGAGGATTTGCAGACGAAATTGATGGTAACGTTTCGCCGTTAAACTAAGGAAACTGCAATAGATGAAGAAAATTATTTTGGACAGATTGGTTGGTTTAATACAACACATATCTGCTGACGACCTTACAATAATCGTCAGATGGCGATTTCCAAAGGTTCTGGTGGAGCGTATGCAAACCGCTTTAAATACGGTTAATGAATTGTGTCAACAAGAGTGACTCAATCAGTCAATGCACAGAAAACGCAAATTGTCACGTTCACAAGGACCAGGATAGCGCGCAGTGGCTCAAGGGAGTAGGTCCTACGCTCAGACCTTGGGAGGGAGTAACCTCGTAAGGCTTTGGAAGGCAAAGACGTTCCAACGCCCTGGATCTGCACGACTTTTGTATTCGATGAAAAGGGCGAAAGAGTACCGACGGAGAGGATCCTAAGTCGTTTAAAGGTGGGTAATCGACGCCCTAACACAAGCCTTTGGGCCGTTTGGAATTCCAACAAAGGAGACAAAGGCACACTGTGGACTTTCCCTGCAGATAAAGAGTCAGCAGAGGAATTAAAGAAATTAGAACTACAGCTGTACTTTGGTCTAGGAAGACTCAAGTTCCGGGTTAAAGAAGAGCAGTCTGGAGTAGAGTAGGTAGGCGACGGAGGCGCCACCTGCTCCAACGAGCCGACGGACCCCTAAGGTATTGTGCCCACGGGAACGGAAAGCGGCAACGGACGCTGCCCCTCCGGAGAGCCAGTCTCCCGAAAGCCGAATTAGACCCCTCAGACGGCATCTTGCCCCGAGAGTGGCTGATCCAATGAAGATAGACAAGGTTGTGAAGGAGCATGAAACCGTCACAGAAAGAGATACAGGTCCTGCAGTCGAACCTCCAACATGCAAAAGCTGCGTCAGCAACACTAGTTAAGAAGTTCGACAACGAAAGCCTTGACGTGGCACTCCTGCAGGAACCGTGGCTAGTAAAAGGAGAAGTTGCAGGTTTAACACCACAACAAGGTAAAGTATTAAACAATTCTAGGTCAATAAAGCCAAGAGCATGCATGCATAGTACGCAGCAGAAGAGTTAGATGTGTACTAATCCCAGTGCTTTGCACCGATGACGTGATTACAGGTATCCTTACAGCCAAGACAGAGGAAGGAACCAGAAGCTGGATAATCTGCTCGGCCTACTTTCCGACGAGGACAAGGAGTGCCCGCCTCCCATAATAAGTACTATAGTTGCATATAGAGAGAAATTCTATTCTAATCTAAGAAGGCTTACAACAATTACTGATGGGAGGCGAAAGGATTCCATTTGTCAAACAGGCGAAGGAATTGGGGACTTAGCCCCAAGGTGACTCTGTAATTGTACACAAGGGTAATTAGACCCATGATAATGTACGGAGCTATAGTGTGGTGACGTACAAAGACTGGCGTGTCTGAACGCCACGGGTGCGATGGGATCGACTCCTACCACTGCAATGGAAGTAATTTTAAACCTGCCACCGCTACCTATTTACATTCAAGGAACTGTCAGGTCTACAGCACATAGACTTATGCATAGTCAAGAACCAAAAAGTAAATCACACGACGCTAACTAATAAAAACTATTATATGAACTCAAGGAGGCACCCCTTTTAGAAATGCTATGTGATATCATGGTTCAAGAATTCAACCTAGATAGAAAATATAATGTTATAACACCAGATAAGAAGGACTGGGAGACAGGTATTCCAGTGAGACCGGACTCAAGCTGGTATACAGATTTGGTTTGATGTGATTTGATTTATTTCATCCAATAAATACAAGCAGCTATGTTCTTATATTAACAAATCATACAAAAACAATACACTAATTGTAAGTATTGTAACGTGTCGTTACAACGAAAAATTCATTTTAGTATTTGTTTTAATTTCATGATTTATTTTGGCATAAATCTTCCGTTCATTTAATGAATTTTTCTTTATTTTACTTTCGGCACGGCCGCATGCATTCGTTAATTTGTGTTTTTACCGCCGCGCGCTAGTTCTTAATTTCTGTTCTCAGTGTGTCGCGTCCCCACGCGCTGCACGTTGAATCTACGCACGCTTCATATCCCCACCGGCACCGCGGGGCTATTTAAGCCGTGCATTTTCCGCATCGTGGCAGATCCTGACTGCCTGCTCCTCCTCTCCCAGCTATAGATCGTTGTCGCCTTTCAAGCGTGGCGCGACATAGCTCGCCGCTCCCAGCTATCGATCGTTGCCGCCCTTCGAGCGTGGCGCGACATACTTTCCGCTCTTCGCACGATTACAGATCGTTGCCGCCTTTCGAGTGTGGCGCGACGTAATCTTCCGCCCCGCTCGCACGATTACAGATCGTTGCCGCCTTTCGAGCGTGGCGCGACGTAATCTCGCCGTATTTCGAAGGGTTCGTGAATCCGCGTCTCGAATCAACCGAATTACGTCACTACGCGTACTTTGATACACCCTGTGTAACTTACTCGGCAAAGTAGTAATTTCAACCGCCCCGTTAATATTCAAAAACCGATTAATTACGCTCCCTAGTAATTCTCATGTCGAACGTTAAAATACTAACGTAAACCCCTGTAGATACACTCTTTTACACGTTATTGTTTCCGACCGTCAAGAAATTGTAAATAAGCCATGTATAGTTAAATCACTGTACGTTATTATTGTATGTATGTCAAATTTGCTTACCTGTATGTATTTGTGTATGCGAATCACAAGTACGCAATATAAACAAACATCTTCGCAGGTATTTATGATCGGACAAACTGCCAGCCGCTACTAGCTCCACCACGGGAGATTCCAGCACTACGCTTTATCAGTTACGGGGATCACTCATAAAGTCTTTGAGCGAAGCGACAGGTGATAAGCGTATTTCAAAAGTAAGTCCGTAAAATCTTTAAAGCAAGTACACGCAAAGTCATACTCCATACCCGAGCAAGTAAAGAACGTCGTTACAATATGACGTAAGATAATACAAATAAATGTAATGATAAATAATGTAAATTTATGTAAATAAGTATAGAAATAAATACATAACAAAAATTAACAATTATTAGAAACAGTTAAAAACTTAATACTGTTCTAGGACAGCTAAGAACTTCGCGACAGAATTAAACCAGTGGTGGGGCAATAATTAACGCAATCCAATCTTGAACACCTTCAAGGAGTCAATGCATTTAAGGGCGCTGGGTAGGAAATTAAAAAAAAAACTGTAGTCTCGTAGGAATGGGACACCTTTGAGTTACACGAAACCTGCTCAAAGGCAAACTGACGTAAGTTACTCCGCGTGTTATAGGAGTGAAAATCAGAATTTAAGGGAAAGTTATCCCAATTAACAAAAGTGTGAGCAAGGATCTTCAGAATATACATGGAAGGCAGAGGTAAGATACTAAATTTCTTAAGGAATGGTCTACAGGAATCAGCCCCAAAAGATAATTCCATAAGTTATCCTGGAGAACACTTGGCCATAATGAAATGTTAGTAAACAATCCTTTCCAACCGCACATTTAAGGTTTCTAATTAGATAACACGAAGAGTTTTGGCTTTTTATAAGCTCACAGCAATGCGAATAGCAGCCAAGCGATTCTTCGAACTGAACCCCTAACAAATTAATAGGGCTTTGACTCTTCAGCAACTCACCGTTCAAACGAATATCCACATTATAACCAGCTCTGGGCTGGGAGATACGAAAAAAATATGAAGAATGGCTTTGAAGTGTAAGTACGGAGTGCATTACAAATAAACCACTCCATCAAGAGGGTGTTTGCACGGTCAGGGACTTGCGCCGGATCAATCCCAGAAACTACAGCAGTAGTATCATCCACGTATAAAAACAAAGAATAGTTAATAAATTCGACTATGTCATTAATTAAAAGAAGGAATAGTACCGGATCAAGAATCGATCCGTGCGTAACACCAAGGTGTGTTGGCAAAGTAGAGGAATAGAAGTATTTGATAGCCTTTCTCGACTTAAAAGATACCCTAACACACTGAACACGATCGGACAAATATGACCGCAACCAAACGACAATAAAACCCCTCACGCCATAACAATGAAGTTTGTCTATGATAACTAGATGATTAACACAGTCGAATGCCCGCGTCAAATCACAGCAGATACCAGCAGGACATTGACCAGAATTCAAATCATCTACTATTTGATTTATAAGGGAATAAACGGCCGTAATTGACGAGTGAATCCGCCTGAAGCCATGCTGCCTATCCGAAATTATGTTATTTCTATTGATATGCCTCAGCAATTTATCAAGCATACTCAAATATTTTATAAAAGCATGAGCTAAGAGCTATTGGTCGATAATTCGCAATGTTATGTGTAGACCTTTTTAAAAACTAAAAACAAAAGAAAAATTAAGCAGCTGTGTCATTGGTTGGATCAAAACAGGAGCAACAACACGAAGCAAGCTGGACGGTACACCATCCGAATCAGTACTATGAGTATTCTTCAATCTGGAAAATAAGCTAAAAGCTTCAGCCTCAGAAAATAGAAAAGTACACAATACTAGAAAATGTGCCTTGTTTATATGATGCAAGACTGGATGCAATATTTTCAGGTTCACTTACGAATAGACGGCTCCAAAACGGACTACAGCATCGGAGCTGGAATATACGCAAAGAAGCCCAAAAAAATTCTTTCGGCAAATTTCAGCAAAGACACAACGGTGTTCCAAGCTGATGTTGCTGCAATTCATCATCGTGCCGAGAAGTAGGAAGATGTACCAAGCCAGGAAAAAGCGTCGCTATCTGTTCTGACAGTCAGTCCACATTTAAAGCGATTAGTTTTGTAAGTGTAGTCTCTAAGCTGATTTTGCGCACTAAATGAGGTAAGCACCCAAAGAGAATTAACTTTGGCTTGGGTTCCTAGACACTAGGGCGTGGGAGGAAATGAGGCGGCGGACGAGCTGGCAGGTTCGTCAAGGCCCATTCGTTGGAGCCGACCCCTCTTTCGGCACTACCAAATCGCAAATTAAAAAATCCATCAATTAATAAATAAACATAATCAGTCCAGAGAGTGGTGGCAAAAATCAGGGACAAGCAAAAGAGCTCCTAAAAGAACAGAGGCCTAAATTAACTACGGTTACAACCATATTACCTTTGTCCATCTGTCTGTACACCCGATCAATAAAACACACCAAAGCCGCTTGTGCAGACAGACCAGGCTGGTAGCCATGTTGACAGAAAGTCAAAATTTTTCTTTTATCTCAAAATACTAATTCTCAATTACTTTACTAAATTATCAAATACAATATAAACGTCTTCAGTTATCCATGTCATATTTTTCCTACCCAAATAGTATTACATTTGAGAAATCCACTATTGAAATGATACACTGAGAAGTCTGCAAAAACGAGGCACATTTTTTTAAAGCAGATTATTGAATTAATTTGGTGCAATCCTTACTGCTACTGCTACATAAAAGAAGGATTAAATCTACAATGCGCTAGTAATAACCGAGCTCCTATTATCATATCACTGCTATGTTCTTGGCACACATCACCATCAAAAACATGCATCTCTACATATCGAGAATAATTTAATAATTATTTAAATGCAACGGTGCAAACGCGTACGTGCCCGTGGCCATGAAAGTTTGCTTTACATCGCTTTGTATTGTATGCTAGCATTCGCGGCTCAAACAGAAGCGTCACCTGTATGCACACGTCTGCACAATCACGTACGTGGATCTATGAAATCTAAGGGATTCGCTAATGCATTCGACAATGTATGACGAAGCGACGCTAGTTCGCTACTGTCGGCTTGTTAGGGTAATGTGAACATGTAACAATATTCTCAAAAGGCCATTAAAAGTTTTCGTACGATCATCAAATCTAAGGTAAAATGTATATTCTGCACAGTAGTATTGGAAATGCCGAACAATGTTTCAGAAGAAGATATCCGATGCAGTTGGTGCTTTTAAATTTGCATCAGGATTAACAAAGGGAGGTAATGGAATTGACATGGTACTGAATTTGCTGTTACGAAATAAAGTTTTTATCGTTTGGAAATGCTGCACTGAAGTCCTTTTTAATATTTTATTCGATTACATTTTAATGATCTGGGTATGCGCAGCGAAGGTTTTCACTGCTGTTTGGGATGTTTGCAAATTTGTATAATTTAGTAAAACCGGAAGAGAATTTAATTAGTATTCTTGCTGTTGTACCATTTTTAAATGCATATTTTATGTTAAAAAACAATTGTTAATTAAGAGTTTCATGAAAATACCCATTGTATCTACAATTTACATAACATCCACTGTTTCGAGAGAAGATTGAAATTTTTAATCAAGGTAATGTATGTATATAGAGATTCTGCCTTTAAAGTAATATATCTAGACGGTCCAAAGAGTAGGATGAAGAAAGTAATCAATCTGTTACAATTAGGAATGAACTCTTGGATTTTTTTCTCGCGTATTTATACGTATATACATATGATATGTATGGAAGTAGTAACAATCAGTACAACTGGCTGAGCGATTAACTTGCTTAAACCAGGCAAAGCGCATGGCAAGAAAAACACATTTTTTTCTATTTCGTACATGCAATCAGCACTTTGTTTTGCCAGAGTTCCACATTGTAACACTGCTTTTTCACTTTGTGACACTGTTTGTAGTACATTTTATGTGAGGTTGGTGGTGGCACTCGTGGTTTGACATTTCCCATTGACATTTTTATATAGGCTTTTGCATGGAATTGCAAGAATTGTTTCACAAACATGGAAACGTTAAAATTCCCTACAAGGATAAGAAATTCCATTTTTAATAATAAATAAACATGAATTAATGCGAAATAGAAAAAAAATAGCATAAAACACACGTGTTACAATAACTGTCATAATACTCGTACTTTGAATCGCTCGTATTACAACAAACGTCATCGTAACACTAGTGTTTTAATGTACTCTTTCGGCTCCCTTACAAAAAGATAACATCACGATACTAATCACATCACTTAGTTAATTTTTTCAAAACGTTGCCTAAAGCCCAAGATGGACAAAAGTGAGTGTGTATTCCTACAATAGGAAAATCGAAACCCACTTCAAATTCCTTTGGTCCAATCATCCTCACGTATTTTTCACGAAAATATTAGATAAGGTGTAAGAAGGTCATACGAGACAAGTAATTCTACACACAGTCTAGTCTGTAAGGTTTCAAACCTTCTTGAATTCAAAGATACAGCAAGAACAGCATTTTTTGATATAGGAGAACTATTTAATAACGCAATTCCTTCATCTTTATACGGTATGGTTAATACGCAGTTCGATTACCTATTGCGATAGAACGGCTATCCTCTGGGGCGCAAGGGCTACCCGTTGAAATTCAACGGCTATCTGTTGCATTAGAACAACAGCTACCTGTTACTCAACGGCTGTCGATTGTGTGTTTTCTCAGTTTTGCATACATCTTACAGAATTAGCTTCTTGTGAAGATGGGTCACTTCGTTTTTTGGACCATGTAATCTGCTGCAAATTATGTTATTATGTTTTTCGATATCTGTTATAATTTTGGAGATATTCCTAAAAATTGAAAAATGGCTCAAACTTTGGAGGGGCTGTTCCTCTAAATTGGGCGATTGGGCAATAACAGTGCTTGGTGTTTCTACCATGGTACTCTTTCAGTCTGTAAAGTTTCATTGAAATCGGAATTTGACAGTCGCCTGTATTCCCTTGTTAGTTACGTAACAGCACATGATACTTAAATTTGTGTGCAATGGCAAAATAAGGGACTGTACTCATGAGCAATTTTGACATTTTATATTTAAATAAAAAATTGAAATTTAAATTCTGATAGATGCACTTTAATTTTGAAACTTTTATCACGACTGAAATTTTCTGAGAAACTTCCTTTAAAAATGAAACATATTTACAAGTGCTTTCTCTTCGACAAATGTGAACCATTTACTCCCATAAATCTACCAAAATTGAGTAGTGAAGAGGTGTCATGTCCCGATTTAATAAGTTATTTGAATGTTTTTTTTTATATATAGTCCCATTAATTAGACCAAAAGGTTTTGTTTTTAAACACTTAAGATCCCATATATCCGTGGATTGTCTAATTTCACTATACTATGCTGAAATTTACTCTAGATTACAGTATGGCATACTCTTACGGAGAAGTTCGACAAATAAGCATCACGTATTTTTAGAGCAAAAGCCTGTAATTAGAAATATTGTTGGAGCTCTCTTTTACGAATCATGTCGACCATCTTTAAAAGTTGCAAACTTCTCCTAGACCCCTCACCACAAACTGCACTAAACTGGACGTGCGTTTCGATAGCAAAGCTGTCATCATCAGCAGATACACTGAACTGAATAATTACACTAAAACTACCCTAATTTATACCTAAAAAAGTTCATGGTACAATGATCACGATAACTAGTCACTAATCCTAACTCCGTCTGATCTACTACTACTACTTAATAAACTATAAAGACAAGAATTTAAGAGTCCTAAATCTGAATTCATTAAAATATGTTTGTTTTTATATATTTCCATACTCTCATAACAATTTAATTGCACATAGTTGCTTACGTTTTTAACTAACTTTATATTGTCAATTTGTGTGTTCTTCAAGCATATGTAGGTACACTAGATTTGACAAACCTTCTAAATTTAAGATGAGCAAATGCTCCTTGTAACGCGTTTTAATTGATCTTTTAGTTTGCCCAATACATACATGATCACAATCTTTACAAGATATTTTATAAATACCTGATTTGTCCAAATTATCTACTTGATCTTTAAGGTTACCTAAAATATTTTTAAGACTATTATTTGAAGTAGTTGCTATGTCAAGATTGAATTTAGAGAAAATTTTTTGTAGACCTTTCGTGTAACTTGGATAAAATGGTAATTTAACATATTTCTTATTTTTCCTGTCACTAATTTCTAAAGTACTCACATTCCTAATTCTTTAAAAGATATAAAATCCTTATAAAATCCTTCCCCTTCTGTGTTTATACATTTGTAAATCATGTTACATATATCATTCAAAAGCAAATATTCATGATTATTACACTAGAATAAAAGATCAACTGCACTTAGCTTTTAGCTCAACCAATATTATAAGCCAAGGTACACACAACTTGGAAATAAAAATATTTAATCATTTATCCAAGGAAATTAGGTGTCAAAATAGTTATAAAACTTTCAAAGTCACTAAAAGCATTTTTTTTGATCGATGGGTGAATACTCCGGAGAATAATATAATTCTTATTCTTTGCTGTCTTTTTTTTTACAATTTTCTTTATTACTAGTTATGTTTTTTTGTATCTTATTATTAGGTTATTGTTTTACTGTCCTTTTCTTTCTTTTTGATTTTTTTTTCTGTTCTGTTCTTAAGCTTGATAATGGTTTTATTAATACAGCTTTTTGTTCGACCTGCTATACACACAATTGTGTCCTATAATTAGTAAACATTATTATTATTGTTCATAATACAGGAATTCAAGTATACTTAAATCAATCGACAACATTAGAAGAGATGATAAAACAATATAGGGAATGTAAAAACATCCAATAAAACAAGTATCCCTAACGTATGCAACAAGATCGCAGAAGCTGAACAGAGTGACTGCTTCCGTAAGATTCAATTTAAATCTCGTCGCTTTAAAATCCCCGTTCACTTCAGAAATATTCGTTCTCAGCGTCCTGCCGGGTTAGATTTTACTGTAACCCGTTCTTATATCGCGAACGCTCTCATAAATCCACAATTTGCCATAGCGCAATTGATGCGAAAAGTAGAAAATGCCGTCGTCGATGTCTACCTCTTTTTTTTTGTCTCCTGGAGCACTATTTTTACGGACCATTGCTTTCATTTCATCTCCGATATCAATTCTGTCAAAATCAATACTAAACCTGAATGCCCGCGACTTTTTTTTGCTCCTGTTCTCGGACTAGCCGCCTGCGATGTCGTTTTACCTTTTTTTTGCATTCGTATAGCGGTCCGCATTTTAATTTTCGCGACAGTTGCGCTTCCATTTGTATACATAAAGATTAATAAGTATTAGTTTGTGAAGTGTTAATAGAATTTGCCGTATTTAATGCTAAAAATACAAATAAGTTCCTGATATGAGTTCATTATGTAATCTAACTAAATCAAGTAATTTCTGCAGTAACTAATGAACTATTATATAATGACATAATTTAAGTTAATGATAATTGCAATAAAATATTCTCAACCCATCCACACGTTGTCAATTCACAAACATTGAAAAGGACAAGTCGCAGATTAAGATATTGTACACTGAACCAAAAATGGGTTCTGAAACAACCAAAGAAATCATTGTTCACATGAAATAATTGAAATTGGTCCAAAGAACCAGTTCATCAAATCAATGAAAAAGATTTTGATAATTGAATGAATCCTGTATGAATGGTGTACATAGATAATAGATTATTTACTCTATTCCTTTCCATTTCCATTTCCTTTCCATTCAAGTTTAATTTTAATAAATTACAACATGTTTCGGCATGACGCCATCTTCAGGTATGTATGTCAGAAGCAAAATAAAAGTGAAATAAGTCAAAGAATTTTGAATGATGATGTAATGGTAATACTGTAAAATATAATTAATGATGAGAGAGGGGTGTGTCTGATGTATTATCTTTCACAGATGTCAATAGTCATTTGGCAACAAATTTGCTCAATATTTTAACTAAATTGTCTCCAATTCCCTTCAAGAACATGCTGCTAGCATTCATTTTCGGTGCGCCAATATGTAAATACAAACTGGCCTTCAGCAAGTTTAAATCACTTCCTGTATCTACAAATCCACTAAGTTCTGCTTTTCCTAATAACACATTGACATAACCAGACAGATTTTCATGGCGTTCTTGAGCAATACAAACTCGGTTTCCATTTTCTCGTTTTTCAGTTTTCCGCGCAGGTGTGGTCTCCTGCAATCTTTGGCAATATGCTCATACTCGTTACATGAGAAACATTTGGTACTTTTATCCTTGTGATAGTAGTTTTTTGTTCGGTGCCTTTTTCCGCCACAATTGAAACTTCTAGTGTCTTCCTCTTCAGGGTTATCCAGGTCTGTCTGTCTTTACCTCTCCTCGTTTCTTTTCTCCCACCCTTTGCTTCTGCTGCATACTGCTTTTCTCTTAGCTTTTCATACACTTTTAATGTTTCCTTAAACTCTCGAAATGTAGTCGCACCATATAAAATGGCTTTATTCATTTTAGCGTCGATTTTATAACGTAGTTTATTAATGCGTGACCTTTGATATTTCTTTGAGAAGCAATCTCTCTTATGCTTAGAAAGTAATGTAGAAACCCCTCATTCTTTTGCTTCTTTCTTCTGGATAATGTTTGATGCAGTATAGTGCTGTTGATTAGTTGGCCAAATTCGCTTCTTAATCTCGCTTTCAATATGTCCCAAGTCATTACACCCTTCTCTGCCCTTATAAAAAGCAATGCTTCGCCCTAAGTAACCACTTTCCGCAAATCAGCTTCTCGGTCTCTTTTCAATCCATTAATAGAGCGGGTTCTTCAAAACTTGTAATCTATTCGTTAATTGGAATGTTTCTCCCGCCATCATATGTAGGTAAGGTTTCTTGTACGTCCTTAAATGTCATCATAAATCTCGGTGTCATTTTACAGCGTCTATGAGTACTTGTATCCTTATTTCATGTAACATCGTTGTCATCTTTTCTAACATCGCCATTGTCGTCTTTTTCTTCTTCATTCTTATTAACGTCTTCGCTTGCTTCTCGTCTTTCATCATCTTCATCATCGGTAGTACAAGCAGTGCGCAGCTTCTCTAAATGCATTAAGTAGTTGCAGATTCGGCATATGATTTCGTCTTCATCTCCGTCACAATTAATACACAAAATATTGCAAATTGCAACCAAATCTCCTAATGTAAGATTAGTTTTGGTATGCCGAATTTTAGCATTGAATTCAGGAGACTGCGAAAATCCAGAAAATTCTCGAAGGCTTTTCCTATTCGAATGTTAATTTGTGCAATGCTTGGACGGCCTCTGCTTTGGAAATTTTGATATTTACCAAAATGGTGGGACGTCTTTTAGCTTCACCTTTTATCGTCTTTTATTTCCAATTTTTACTACTTATTAATACAATTTAGCTAACCGTTGTTGATACAGCTGGTTGCCTAGGTCGTATCTCGGCGTAGTTCGGCAATTCTTCTCAATTAATCAATTACTCAATCCCAGTTGAGCCCCCAAAATTGTAGGAATTGAATATTAAGAAGTATCGCTTTCTTTTTTTAATTAAATTGCTTGCTTGTCTCTTTAACGTCATCTCTCATAATCCCTAGCATTATATACAAAGAATTAATAATTTATTTTTCACAGATAATACATCAGACACATCCATTAATTATATTTCACAATATTACCATTACTTCATCATTCAAAATTCTTTGAGTTATTTGACTTTTATTTTGCTTCTGACATACATGCCTGAAGATGGCGCCACGCCGAAGCATGTTGCAATTTATTAAAATTAAACTTGACTCGAAATGACATTTTCAATTTTCATTTACTGTAAGAAAAAGATTTTATTAAATGACGACGGAATTTATTGAGTAGGTAATAGTTAAATATAATAGGAACCACCGCTGGTTGTATATTGTGCCGCTCGGCAGGATCCCACTTTCTTTTACAGCTGCGTCCAAGATGATATTAAATAATGTAGTGGATAGTGGATCGCCCACCCCTTTATTCCTAAGTTTTTCATTGCTACATATAGTTTGTCCCTTTTTATTTAATCATAAGCTTGTTTAAAATAAATGAACACCATATAGAGAGGTAAATTTTGATCTATACTATTATCCAAAATTTGCTTCAATATAAACTTGATCCATGACTGATCTATTTTCTCGAAAACCGCATTGATAGTCCCTCTTTCCTTTCTGTGATTTCATTTAATCTGTTCTTAATTGCGACGGCCATTATGTTGTATACGACGGCCATTAGTGCAATGCCTCTGTAATTTTCACATAGTTCTCTATCCCCTTTTTTATGTATAGGACGTATTAACGATTCTTTCCATCTGAGTGGCATGGTTTCGTCTTTACACACTGTATTTATTATATTATGTAAGTTGTTTTCTAGTTTTTGTCCTCCTACTATCAACATTTCTGCAGTTATACCATTTTCTCCCGGTGCTTTATTGTTCTTAAACTTCTTGATTATTTCCTTTATCTCTTGCTTTGTCGGCCGCTCCTCTTGCTCATTTTGTCTCATGTTCCCTAATTCTCCATCCATCTCAGGTAGCTCAGTCCCTTCGACCTCAAAGAGTTCTTTAAAATATTCTGCCCATCTGATTACGCTTTCCTGCATACTTCCTACAAATTGTGCTTGACTATCTTTACAAAATACCATTTCGTTTTCTTGATTTTTTTCTCTTTTCATTTTATTATTTTTTATATATTTTGATAAAATTCACTCATATATTTCTTGATATATGAGTTTTCTAACTGCTGCATCCATTTTTCGATGCATTCTCTCCTTCTTTCTACATATCTTTTTTGCTTCCTTTCTACATTTTTGGTATTGTGCTCTATTTTGCTCTGTATTATTTCGTAACATTTTCATTCTTGCTTTTCCTTTTTGTTGTATCACCTCCTTACATTCTTCATCGAACCATGGTTACCATACATACCTGAAAATGGCGCCACGCCGAAACATGTTTTAATTTATTAAAATTAAACTTGACTGGAAAGGACATTTACATTTTTATTTACTCTAAGAAAAAGAAAGTTTATTAAATGACGACGGAATTTATTGAGTAATCAGTTAATAGTTAAATATAATGACTGACATGTTAGGAACAATGCGAATATTGGAGTAGGTAAGTTATTATTTTAATTTATCAGTAAATGGTGGTTTGCCTCAGTCTCCTGACGGTGATCAAACCTAGAACATACCCCGGGATGATATGTTAAATGAATTCAGCTTTGTGAAGGAATTTATCATAAAGCTCAGTAACAGGAGCGAGTGGGATCATAACACCATCTTGAACTTGAATAGGAATGCCATCAAATGGTATACTGATGGCTCCAAAACGGCAGAGGGAACTGGAATATGAAATATGGGCCTAGAACCACATGTTTCGAAAGCTTGGGAAAATATCCAAGTATATTTCAGGCGGAAATACACGCTATTGAAAGATGTGTTCAGTTCAATATTGATAGAAATTATCGAAAGCAGGAGATTATCATCATGTCTGATAGTCAAGCAGCCATCAAGGCGCTGAGCTCATATGAAATCAGTTCCAAGATGGTCTGGGAATGCCTAGGGAAATTAAATGAGCTAGGCAAAAGGAATAAGGTAACCCTCCTGTGGGTTCCGGGTCACACAGGAGTGGAAGGAAACGAAATAACGGATAATCCCGCAAAAAAGGGTGCTGGAATACCTTTTGTAGGGCCTGAACCCTTTTGCGGGTTAAGTAGCAGTACAATATTGAAGAAACCGAAAATAGAAATGGAGCGGAGAAAATCCAGTTACTGGGAAAATCTCCAGGGAATGAGGCAAAGTAAAATTCTTCTGGGAACTTATAACCAGGAGAGGTTTACAGAATGCATCAACCTGAGTAAGAACAATGTTGGCATATTAACAGGAATACTTTCAGGCCATTGTAGACTGAAAGGATACCTGAGTGAGCTTAGATTGGAATAGGAATCTGAATGTAGATTTTGTGGGGAACATGATGAAACACCCATCCACCTCGTCTCAAACTGCGTAGCACTGTGCAACTCGAGGGCGTTGCACTTGGGAGCATGTGAAATCGAAGAGGGAGACTTACCTAGACTGGGGCCCTCTGATATCTCACACTTTCTGAAAGGAATAGGATTGGAAGGCCAGCTGTAAAGCAGCACGGATAGGGGACACAACAGATCTTTTAGGTCGCAGTGCAACATCACCCTTCCGTTTATATATACATACATACAACAAATGGTGGCTTCTATTTTCAGGGCCGTAATGATGATAAAGAGGGAAATTTGGCTCTGCGGGGTGCCTGACAAGCAGCAAAAAATATATATTAGTATATTTTTAGTATAATTTTGTTAAGTGTTATAAAATTCCGTTGTAAGTAAGAACAGAGTCACACAAGCGCAATTTATGAAACAGAAAACATTCAAATATGTCGTTCCAGTTTCAAGCCGAACCCTTTGAGTACGCGTGTTTGTTTTAGAAAAATGACGCCGAGGAAATACAATACATAATACGCTCCTACCAACGTTTGTGTGGACGTATGAGTGCATACAGTCGTGTGGTCGGAGTTTACATGTTCCCCTTTTGAGGAAACACAAATGTGAAGTAACAGTGCGGAGAGGTTCCACGTTCTATTTGCTCTTTTTATCTTTGTCGCTGCATACGGTCAAAAGCTTAAAAAGCAACCCCTCGTTTATGCATCGACGTCCAGGCAGTTGTAGCAACCGCCGCCGGGTATTCCTACATGACCGTAGTAATAGTTTGGACGGCTAACAATGTCTGCAGATAAACGATGTTGGCGTGTATGAAAGCTCAGTGTTCGCTTTTATATGCACGAACAGATATAATTTCAGTGGTAATATATATGCATGCAAATACACAGAATCTATATAGAGCACAACAGTGTATCAAGAAGCGTTATGTAAAAGATATAACATCTTACTTGGAGAATTGAGCAAGGAAGTATATAGAATATAGTAATAGATAAATTAAGGCAGTTCCTGAAAGAAAAATATTAAATCAAAATCTGCTTGAAAAGTATTACTTACTTTTGCCACAATTTAATTATATTTAATTTAATTATAGGCCTTTAGCGAATTGTGATGTCACACATAAACAGGATAAAAAGGATTTCTGCAGTCAAGTAAAAGTTGTACTTCTTTCAAATGTATCTGCATTTTAAATAAGAAATTATTTATTGTGTAGAGATAAAATATTCTACTTGGTTGTAATCGATAATATTTTTGGTGGTAAGGCTTATTTTAAGAAAAATGTGTTAGAAATAAAATTAGTAACTTGAACATCATGTATGTCTTAAATCAGTACAAGTCTTTATTTATTAAGACTTGTATAAGGCATACTGCGTTCAATCGTCATGTTTGGGCTCTACTATTCCCAGTTTCCGAATTTCCCATTTCTAACGACTCACACTGTATGTCATTTTTGGGCTTCAAGATCACAAGATGTTCTAGTTGTCTGAATTTCTCATGGAAGAAATAAATCCCATGCCTATTTCAAGATGAGAGCAGTAGTGAATCAGATCTTTCTGGATTGCCTTAGCTTATGCCGTAGACCAGCGCTCGGCAAGGTGGCCCGTAGGAGCTAACTATTTACATTCTCCCGCCCAACTAATTCAAGCGCTTTTGTAAGTTTATCGAGGAGAATATAACATACGACACAGAGCACATTGAGTCACTGAAACCTAGACCGTTGAGTTAAATATAATGGAAAGGGAAACGCAATTTTTATTTTCAAAAAACATATCTGGGCATAATGAGTTCATTATTTGTGGCAAGATAATGCAAGTATGTAAAAATTTCAATTTAAAGCGACGGTTTGATCATTTTGATGAGAGATTGTTTGTTTTATTATTTATTTGAGAATTTTTATTTTATTTTTTGAAGTATTTTATTTTTGTTAATTATTCATTATATATTTTTGATTTGCCCATATAACTTCTGCGATATTTCTGACCACTTTTGTTTTTTTTTTTACGAAAATGTATTTTTTGTTAATTTATCTTTTTAATAAAATTCCAAAAATATCAAATGAAGTTTGATGATGAAGCTGTTTTTATAATATGTCTATATATTTACATTTTAAATATATGAAATGAAATACCTATCATTTTTATATTACAAGTGCTGCGTTTATACCAGGTTGTCCAAGGTGGATGATATCGTAAAAGTGTGTGGAACACCAAACATCATAATTAATTACAATTTTTATTGATAATGAACTACGTTCTTAAAATATTTTGACCATTGGAAATTATCGCTTCTTGCTAAATCATGAAACAAACTGTTTCAGTCTAAAGAGAACACTCTGCATTTTTTCATTATTTGATTCCTTTCCTACTAACAATAATTAAATGTGCGCATTTTAAACATTAAAGAAGCGTTGTACTAATTTACCATGACATCCAAAATTAATTGGAATACCTATATAGAACCTTTCATAAGCAACATTTATGGCTAATGGGTTAATGAACGCTGATGAGGAGGTAAATTTATAATTAATTATGGTATTCTCTTATAGGTGACCTTACAAACGTTAGTCCCGCCATACATACAAGATTATTTCAAACAATAACTCAAATAATTATAATTATGAAAGAAGTCTCATGTTATTTTACAAATGACATTTATATCGGCATGTTTATTTAAAATGAAGTAAATTTGCAAAAACAGTTTAAACAGTATCAACTTTTTGTGCACAATGCGCTATCAATAAGTAGATAGGAGGCGAAAAATGGAATCGATATCTTCTCTCCTGCTCGTCCCATTTCGAATCGTTCGCTTATTTATTTCCTCGGGTGTACCTACATATTTACTTGCGTACGATGTCATCTTAGAATAATACTGCACTTTATTACTATAATCAATAAATATTAAATATTCTTAAACCCAATTTTTATTACGTTGAAGTGTCTAATATGCGACAGCCGTCTACATATGTTTTTAATTTCAATAGGCGATCTTTGTTGGCCGCCTGACTCACACACTTGTTTTCGATTTCCCTACAGGGATAGTAGCAGAGTCGCTTCCCCCACAGTGCCGAGCACTGGTCAATATGATAATTTATTTATTCAAATCCTCCAGAATGTTCATTGTTTTACAGCTTCATAGAAAGTTTCTTTTATAAAATCCATGGTTTTATAAAATAAAAGTTTTAAAATTAAGAATTTGAAGTTATAAAATTCTTTTATAACTTTAAATCAATGCATTCAACACCAAAAGTCCATATTTTATGTGAACATTTAAGAGAAATAGAGCAACAGGAAGGTACCTAACAACAAGTATTTTGGTTTATATATAATTTTAAAAAAAAATTAAATTATATATAAATCAAAATTATACGACAAAGAAAAATAAACGATTATCTCATAACAGTATTTTTATACACATTTATAACCGAATATTACAAATTATAAGCGTCAATGCCAACAGTTTCTTATAACGCCCGTTGACGACGTCCTTGTTAGCTTTCTTACCGGCATAACAGCATCTGGCACTCTTACCTGCTAGACGCTGTCTGACGTTTTTGTCAGATTAACCTTGTGTGGCGTTGCTTTACCGACATAACGCCATTTGATATTCTTATCGGCTTAGCGCTGTCTGGCGTTTTTGTCGGCTTGACGCCGTCTGGGGTTCTTGCTGACTTGACGCCGTCTGGCGCCTTTGGTAGCTTTGCGCCGTTGACGCTGGGCGCTTCTCTTGCTTATTAGGCGGCGCTATTGTCCATATTTATGTTAGAATGGTATTTCTAGTAGGGGTGTAGTATTTTGTTTATAGTTTCATTTTTTAATGAACAATCATCTTAGAATAATACTACACCTTATTACTATAATCAATAAATATTAAATATCCTTAAACCCAATTTTTGTTGCGTTGAAGTGTCTAATATGCGACAGCCATCTACATATGTTTTTATTTCAATGGCCGATCTTTGCTGGCCGCCTGACTTACATACTTATTTTCGATTTCCCTACAGGGATAGTAGGAGAGTCGCTTCCCTCATAGTGCCTTGCACTGCCGTAGACAATACAATTAGAAACATTCTAGAATATTAGCTGTCAAATTTGTGGATTCGTTTATAAATTAACCGATGCCAAGATACAAAGCGTGTGTGGAAATACGTATCAAAATATAGGTAGCTGAACTACCACAAACAAATCAACCTGTCGGTATTCCTTTAGTAGGAAATGGTATAACTGTTTTGCCTATAAAGTAAAGCTCTAACCGAAATAAGTATGCAAAATTTGCAGGTTATGAGTCCTTGTCAATTTCCACGCAGTTTTTACCACGAGCAATATACGGGGTCGTTGAAAAGTATGGATACAGTTAAATATTTTCAGAACGGTTTAGCAGAGCTCGTTGAAATTTGGCATACAGTTAGAAGTGTTTAAATTCTATCATCTGAGATTTCTTTCAATTTTCTATCATCATTTATTTTGAAAATACAAGGCTAACTTGATTTTTTTTAAATGGCACGGGTGGTCGAATTTGATATTTTTAAAAAGAGCATGTTTTTTTCTGAATTCAGTAATGTAACACATGCCCACCTTTATTTTTATTAAAAGGCAAAAAAAAATTAAATTCAAAAATTTAATTCTGGAAAAATAAAACTAAGTGAGCTTTGAAAATGCTGTTATTGACGATGTGTCACTTGCATATTCGCCTAAAATTAAACTTGCGTGCAATAACTTGTTTAACAATGGTACATTTAAGCGAAGCTGAGCGTATAGAAATTCTCGTGATGGTTGGTTATGGCGACAGAAAACGAAGTATTGCTCAAGTAGTGACTCTTTTTCATGAAATTCATCCAAACCGGGAACCGATCTCCAGGACGACGGTTTCAAAAACCTTACAAAGATTTCAAGAAACTGGTAGCGTTAAAGACCGTGCAAAAAACCTGGGAGACCTCGAATTATTACCAACGAAGGAAATTCTTTGAATCTTATGTTGGATGAGGTAGAAAATCTAGAAAATTCAGTACAACAGTTGGCGTTGAAACACAACATGAATAGAGGATCCATACAAAAAATAATGAAACGCGAAAAATATCATCCTTATAAAATTCACTTGCTACAAGAATTAAGTGACGATTTTGACCGCAGAACCGAATCTTGCGAAACTATGATGCACAGAATACATCAGGATGGTAACTTTCTTAATCGAGTCCTCTTCTCTGATGAGTCAACTTTTTGTCTAAATGGATATGTTAACCGCCATAACTGTCGATATTGGTCTGACAGAAATCCGCATTGGATGGAGCAGGTTCATACGCAGCATCGACAGAAAATTAATGTTTGTGTGCATTATTGTCGGAATATCGTAGTTCCTTTTTCATTAACGGCAATTTAACGTCTGAAAGATATTTGCAACTTTTACAACAACATATTGTTTCACGACTTAGGGAATATTTCCAAAACCACGGCAGTCGAAATTGTTATACCAACAGAAACATATGGTTTCAACAAGACGGAGCACCGCCGCATTTTGGTTGTCAAGTGCGCGAATATTTGGATGAAACATTTCCCGGTAGATGGATAGGGCGAAGGGGCTATTGAATGGCCAGCTAGGTCTCCTGATCTGACCCCACTTGATTTTTTGCTGTGGGGTCATGTAAAAAATCGAGTGTATGTCAACAGACCATTACAAATCGAAGACCTACAAGAACGTATAAAAAACGAAATTGCCAGTATTTCTCCAAATATTTTGATTGATTCTTTGCAAAATTTTGCTCAACGTGTTCATTATTGCCAGGAGGTATATGGAAATCATTTCGAACATCTTTTGTAACATAAAAATTATGTAATTTCTCGTTTGAGCTTCTTTTTATTAAAATCTGTTGTTTCAGTTAAATGTGTTATTTTTACAATTATTATTTATTTTTTGGTCAAACTTCACGCGGCAAAGAAGTAACGATAGATTTTCATTTTCATTTCCAAGGCTAACAACATTTTTCATTTTTCAAAATTTTACTAGTTTTGTTTAATAGCTTTCATAATATTTAACTGTATCCATACTTTTTAGCGACCCTGTATATGCTAGGTGTTCACGATTATAAAGAAAGAGGTGCTATACTACCATAAAAAAGGATTGCCAGGCAGGACCCTTCTTTATTTATTTACTATAATTACCTTTACAGATAAATAATCATTCGAATAAAAAGTAATTGGGTGATGATCAACACTGATACACACTGTAGGTCATCATCCGATTAATAGTCTGTATTCTGTTGTGGACTAACATAAAGTGAATTTGTTTTTAAACAGAAACCGGAAGACGACTAAATACAGATTTAATTTACCATACCAGCAATTCGCAGCACCGCAGCAACTACTTTGTAGTATTTTATCTCTTCAACGTAATCGATTTTCTATTCAACAGTCGCAATGAAACCCGTACCATCACTTGCAATTTGCCATCTCGAAATTGCACCACGCCAAACCCTCTCGATAATCTGCAGCCATCAGTTTCCGCGAAGACGTGCCATTCGATAGAAGCATACGATGTGTTAGAATGAACTGGTTTGAAAATTAGGAACGCCGTAAAATTACAGACGGCATAAAACCCGAGCAACAAGCGTAAAAACTTGATTAAATCGTTCGCTCGACTTTATCGTCTCGTGGAATCTATGTGTGGTGCTGTGCTGGCGCTACGTGTTGATTTATCTTGTGTATCATGAGCACAGAGAACCTTTTTTGGTGTAACTAATACATAAGGATATTCTTCATACCGCTACGATGACGTTTTATAGGATAATTATGCTTAGTGATTACAAAGTAAATTAAAATACGCATTACGCGAGTCATAATTATTAAATAAAGGAAAAAAATTATCCCTTGGCCTAATTAGTAAAATTAGGTATCTCTCTTTAAAAAGAAACTAATTTACAAATACTCTTGTACACATACTTGAACCTTCGAAATAACAAGAATTAGCGACGAATGTTAATCACCTTACCCCCAAAAATCCATCAATGATAACTGGTGGAGAGGTGCAACTTCCCGATTCAATAGTTTATGTGAATGTTTCTTCGTAAGTAAGATCTCGTATGCGTCTAATTTTTTAGGTGAATGTACAATCTACGCAATTCCAAATGTACAAGTTATAAAAATGCGAATTAGGCGTTTGTTCCCATACGGTAACTATCCAATAACCAAGGCACATTGAAAGTGAATATTAAAAGCATCTACAAATTATTTTTTCATTATAGTTCTCTGAAAACACTATAGTTAGGTATAATTTATTTAGTGTACGAAAAATAGCCTTTTTTCTCTGTCTTCGTTATCGCAAGCCATTCTTTTTTATTTTTCTTAGCAACACTAAACAACGCTTGTATTTTGACCAGATTCTGAGAGTTTGTAGTTTTTCGAATTAAAAATATTCTTTAAATGATTTCTCAAGAAGAAGAAATATCGCTTGAGGTAGCAAAAATGAGTGCACTAATTACTGCCAAAGAAGTTTTGTGAACGAGTATAGCCTATTTTGCAAGGGTGCCAGCAGAAGAAAGTTAAAACAGTAAGTGATGATATTCTTCTGGTTTATTTGCTCTAAAATGTTAACGCATGAGAGCTTCAATCTTATGGAGTCCACTTTCATTGATAAAAAGTTGTCTGGCAATGAAAGAAAATGAATGTTAGTAATTTGCCAAAAACTATCGCATTTCTCAAACGACAAAGTGTCTGGTACACACCAAAAAAGTCCAAAATATTAACTGCAGATTAAATCGGCAAATTCCTACTTGAAGCACCAGATGAAAAGTGGTTGCTAGCTAAAATAATTTTAATATTTGTATTTTCAGTGCAGGCGAAGAGATGATTGATTCGTTAACTTTGGAAGACGTGGTAGACTATAGTGTTTTTTGGTGGTATTTCTTCGAGATGGCAAAATTCACAAATCAAGAAGTTTCACAATTACAACGAATTGTTGCCCTTTTGATCCATGCAATTTTATCGTAATATATTAACCTAAGACCTATAAATATGAGTAGTAGTAGATTATTTATTACGTATGCTCATCATGCAGATTGCCATACTATAAGTAGGAACAAAAAAAAAGATTGCTGAATATCTGAAATTAACAAATCCTGAAGAATATACTGGACATGGCTTGTGATGATCTTCAGCATATATGCTAGTGGAAGATGGAGCCTATATCGAAGAATCGGTAAACAGAAAAATTGAAATTTCACGAAAATTGTTCAGTTATTCAAAAGCATCACATCAACACTACAACACATTGTAGTTGGGGAAGACCAAGAAATAAATACTAATGTACTATCTTAAATTTTAACAACTACAATTCTACAACGTGAAATAGCTGCTAAAGGATTGCATGTTTGCATTAATATAAATTGTAACATAAATATTTTATTTAGTAAAAATTAAATATGAAGGTAAAATATGTAGGTATTTTTGGTTCACGTTTAAAATAATGATTTCTAAAAATGTGTAGGTGAGTTTTTTCTTTATATTTTGTCTCCATATAGGTAACGATGAAAAATATTTTTCATTACACGTCCATAAATGCTTTTCCCGTGTGTGCATCTTCAACCTCCAGTGAATGCTTTCACAAATATTATTCAAAAAATTTGAAAGAGTGTTTCACACCTCTTTCTTGATGGTTGAAAATTTCGGTGGTTAAAAAAGTTTTTTCCTTTCTAGAACTTTGTAATATGACGGATACAAATCATGTCCGTTCTGGTCAGTTCCACTTCTTAATGTGTTGTACTGTTCCTTAGTAGAATTTGCAGAAATTAGGAGTGCCACGGTTTCTTCTAATAAATTACTTAACTGTTGTTTTTCTGGAGACCGCCAATGAGTTAAAAATTCGCTTCCATTGTGAAAGGGTTGTTGTGGTCATTTCGAGAAGCTGTGCTCCAGCTGGATCACCACTTCCTCCTAGCTTCATTGATGTCGCAAAAGATTAATTCGGCAATCGATGCATCTTGCCTTAACTGTGGGGTTTTTAGATATTTAACTACCACTGAGGCATGCTTAAAATCTTTGGATGATCGGCCCCTGCTAATAGAAAAACGACCAGAAATACCACGAAGAACCACTTCAGAATTTCTTGCGACCAAGCGCCAAATTTTGTCAAAAAGCAATTGTTCGATCTCTACAACTTTTCCGATTTCGATAACAGCGGAAAAAAAGAAAACTATTGTCTGGTAACACTGTTTTTGTTGCAATTTCATCATCATTTATTTGACTAAAGCTTGAAAAAGCTATTTCAGGAAATCAAAAATCGACCTTTTTTAATTCCATGGATTCTTCATAAAATTCCATAATATTTTGTTGCAGGACCATTGGTGTTATTGGCTGATTCGTGAAGATCATAATACCGCAATTGCAGAAGAAAACTCAAAGTACTAGAAAGTAACAAAGTTTACAACTGAAAACACCGTTATAAAGTCTCATAAAAACACACAAAATAAAGCTCCGTGAAATGATTTTATTTAGCCATGATTCGCAACCTTTTATAGGCACTATAGTACCTTTAAGGGCAGGTAAATAAAATTATTATATTAAAAACTACGTTATTATCAAAACCCAAAATAGATTAAAACTGGCATATCTAACGACGTTTCAGTGAAGCATTCTCGTACAAATTGATTTTCCTTGAGGTTTTGAAGTAAACATCAAAAATACAGATCAGAAATATTAATGAAAATATTTATTTCATTTTAAATTAATTTATTATTAAATATTAATAACTTAAGGTCATGGTGATAAAAGTTTCAATAAAATTTCAAATAACATGCAATGATTCACAACTGGTTGCATACTTTACCTCTTAAAATATAATTAATTAATGCTGTAATTAACTACTGTTACAAACCATACCAAATCAAAATAAATACTAAAAAAAATATACCTGTGTTAATAAGAATATTTCATTTGATATGTTTTCACATAGGAATCCTTGCATATCTTCTTAGTTCTTTAAAGGATAGTGAACTGCCCTCTGCCTTCTCAGGGGGCATTCAGCTATGTATATTCGCTACAAAATCTGTACATAACTTCAGAGTTAATCTGCAAAACTATCTGAAAGGATTAAATGGAAGAACAGAACAACTATTTGTGGAAATTTTGATCTACACCTATTTATTGTGCTTCGCTTCATGTTTCTGAATATTTTCGAGGTTAATAACCTTTTTTATTATTATTTTGATCCGCTAAATAGCAGCAAATTAATACCAACTATATCATTAACTACCGATATTACTTTCAATTCTTTCTAGCACAAAGTCACTTACCTCTCTTAATCTGTGAATTTGAAATTCGAATTTCAGCATGTAATGTCGCTCCAACGCTTCAATTTTGTTACTTAAAGCGAGAGCTAGTCTTAAACACCTATTCTACATTACAAACAGGCTTTTAGATGTCTTTTCTTAGCAATAGTTCTTAATTAGATGCAAGCGCTCCATAGTCGTTTCTGAAAGCACTTTGAATTGTTTGAGTATTACTGAAACCCGTCTGTCTGCGTTTCCCAGTCGTTTTAGGGAGTTGTGTGAGCTTTTGCTGGAATTTCAGCAGCTTCAATGTTCCCTCAATGCTGCTTTGTCGAAAAATACAAAGAAGCACATCAGTATTGGAATATTAAAAAGCGTGGTGGTTAAAAAAGATCACAATTGCTTATAGCATTTGAACCTACATTTACCTTTGAGATTTTAAATACTGGTTAACCTTTATATGTTAGTGTTAATTAATTTAACACTCATACTAAAAAAAAACGTGCGTATTTGATTGCATACTTGAAATGTCAAATATTTCATTGTTATTTATGACCATTATAATAGGCAATACTAGATTAAAATGCTATTTATACGATTATAGAAGCTATTAACTGTGTTTTATGTGTTAGTTCAAGCTTACCTGATGTTTTCATAAATATTGTTCCGGTAAATTTATCTTTTTTGGGGATGATCTATTTTAGTAATATGTTATAAACTCCCTCTCTAACGGTATTTTAATGTCGGTTATGGTCTTCTATTTATGTTGGTTTTCGGTTAGTGTCGAAAAAACGAACTGTTAGCAAAGTTTAAATGGAGCATTCTTCCTGTGGCTACGACAGAGGACAGTTATTTTATTTGCTGACCCTTCAATTTTCCAATTTTAGCTCCTCGATCCTTTGTAGACGATGACGGCAGTTTTTATTTCCATTCTTTCTGAGCTGTTCTTCAGTTGCTTAAAATGATATGCAAGCAACTTAAACAACAGCAGCATCTAGTCTAATGTATAACAATATCTTAATCCTAATTACTCTAATCAATAGTAATTAAATCAGTGATGGCAGATTGAAGTAAAACATGCATCGCGGTATCTACCCCACCACATTCAAAATGCGAATCATTAACCCTCCCAAACCTACATAAAAATGATTTAAAATTACCATGACCCATTATTAACTCTACGACCTAATATGAAAAACTAACCCTCATTCCTTCAAAACGCGTAACTTTAACAATAAATTGCCGAGTTAACCTTCCATTCAAAGTGGTAGCCTACCTATCCTAACAATCATTGTGGAGTTTATCCCTAAACGCCTTTTTAACTACTATAACTGAAATTACTCATTATCGATGGTACCCACGTGAGCGCTAGTCCAAAAAAGTCTTACAAGAACCTAGTAACAAGTTGATCGGCTTTTAAAATTCTCTAAACGACTCCCGTATAAATTCCCATTCGCACCTAATGTAATATATCGCCTGGTTTATTGTAACTAATTCTGTTTTAAAATTATTGTGATGATCCCCTAATTTAATTTTATGATTATATATTTCAATACCCTTATTACAAACAATGAAAGCTGTCCCCTGTACCGCCTTCTACTACTGATATCACGTTAAAATTTCCTGGAATGACAGAATATGTAATACTAGTTCCATGCGGCGGCAATAGATAGCGCAACGCAGATCGTACGGTGCTGTCAAGTATCCTATTTTTACTAGGGTTAATTTTCATGTCATATTTGGTGTATTTTTCTTTATCTACCTAATAAATGAAAAATAACAAATAAAATTTATTATTACTATTTTGGATATTAGATATTATTATATTTTTTGATCTTTGGATAGTAATTCTTATTTCACAGGAATTTTTATGTGATCCTGTTTACTACTTTCTTATTGTACTTTTACATTTTTTATATCTTTTTATTCCCCTAATTTAAATTTAATTTATTATTATTAACCTGTAATTCTATTTTATCTGGTGATTTGGTATTTACTATACATTGTGTGCAAAATATATAATGCAACATTTGGATTAATACTAATATTTCTATTAAACTTTCACCCAGATAGTGGATCAAAATAAAAAAAAGAACACGATAAGTTTTCGATTACTAGTTAGAGACTGCAAACAATCCCTGAATACACTGGCACGAGACTACACGGTGTCTCGGATTTGGGTGGCGGGACATGAGCATATAAAGGGCAATGTAATAGTCGACGAACTAGCCAAGGAGGGCTCTAAAAGACACTTCATAGGTTCAGAGCCCGTATGTGGGATTACTAAGGACTCCGCAAGAAAAGAGATCTGGACCTAGTTAGATAAAGAATGTACAAAGAAATGAGGTCGGACTGAAGGTCAACTCCATACTCAAGCGCTAATAGGGATGCTAGATTCTCTGGTAACCTAGTCAGACGCAGCAAGAAAGAAGCTAAAACCATTACTGGGCTCGTAACTGGACACTGTTCTCTGACAAAAGTATATACAACACAGGTCGAGTAAGCAAAACGTGGTGCAGAAGATGCGAACTGCAGGAGGAAGTAATTATCACATGTGAGGAATTGAAGGTACTCAGGCAGAAATATTTCGGGAGAGATCTATTGGAGCCCATCGAAGGTTCTCAAGTTTCCACCGGGCAAGATACTGGGCTTTATAGAGAACACCAAGCTGCTCGAGTGGAGGTAAGAGATTTAATAGGGACGGTACAATGAGCACCTAGCTCAAGTGCCCACCCTAACTAAACGAATGAATTAATGAATGAAATTTTAGATTTTATGAATAAATTTTAAGAATTCATTAATGTCTAATCTTTCCTTGCTCAGGAGTGTATAAGTAGGTAACTTTCTATGTTATAAAAGACATTACTTACATTACACTATATGAGTATTTTAATTTTCTTATAAAATTTTGTATTGTAGTTATTTATTTATCGACGATTAATATTTTCCGTTCATACCTTATGTCGATTGAGTAAAATGTAGCCATATACTTTTAATTTTTTATTCTTATATCCGCACCCTAATTTCAGAGTTCTGGTTTAGCAAAAGGAACATTACATCATAAGCTTAAAAATACACAGAATTTGTTCAATTGTTTGTAAAAATATTGTTTGTAACGCGAAATAACTGCCAAACGCATTGTTTATTGAAATAATCGTTATTTTTGGTGTTTACAGTTTGTTCGGCATGTGCAGGGACAGTTACTTTCCCAATATTACAGTATAAATTTACATTGTTATAAGTAAATGCCCATACCACAAATTATGTAATTTTACCGTGTAAATTACTCTTTGTAGTTACCAGTATTTACTATGTATATTTTAATTCAGAAATTACGGAAAATATTTGATAATTCATTATGTAAAATTAAATAAAGATTCCACAACACAACGTTGGTTACAAAACGGTCAACGTTATATTGTCTAATTCCTCAGTGTGCATAGAAATTTCTTGGAGAACGACCTTTTGATTTCATTGAAAACGTAGAGCTTAATATTGTTCAAAATAAATGGTTTTAGCACGATGGTGCACCACCACATTGATGAAGACAAGTAACGGCTTGATTAAATAATCATTTCCCGAAAAAAAAAAACGGATATATCAACAAAATTCAGTAGTATGGCCCCCATGTTCCTCAGAAACTTTTGAATTTAGTTTAGTTACTTGAAAGAATTCAAGATGCAACTAACGAGATAAGAAATAATCTAAATCTCATCCTTCGAGTGATGAAATCTTTAGTTTCTATATGTGAAGCTTGCATTTGAGTTGAGTTGAATCTCTTAAACAATATTTATAGTCATAAGATTTGTTTTCTTGGTTATTGTAAATTTTTACAATTATTTATTAATAAAGGTTAATTGATGTTTAAAATTTAAACATGTAATAACATCTAAATGAAAACAAATAGGATCCGTGTTCATTAAGCAAAAAAAATGTTAGGAGTTAACTCAGCTATTATCCGCCAAAGCTTATCATAAAGCTCGTGTAACGTATAACATCTGGTATAAATATCTTTATTTAAATTTAATTCTTCTTTCTTTGGTTCATTACTTGTAAAACTTTCACCATGTAAACAACGAAAACAAACATAGTAATTTAAAATCTAACATATTAATTACAGGTAATCATTTCTATCTATTAAAATAATGTCTTCAAATATGTAATACCTATTTTTCAAAATTTAACTTAACAATTTCGACCTAATTATTATTATTATTACATTTAATTATTTTTATGATTAAGACAAATATATTTGTCGAAACGTAAAAAGAAAGTTTTATTTTACTTAATTCTTACATTAAGCCGCTACAACCAAAAGAAAGAAGAATTAAATTTAAATAGTATACACGGCTAAGAACACTAATACAGTACAATATCTTTATTTATATTTTTCACGAATGGTAATGATATATGTCATAATTTATTCATCATATATTTATAAATATACATGCTTTATTTACGACATAAAATGGAATGCTTCAGGAAACTTATCGTATATGGAGTAACGTAATACATTTAACCATAACTCGTACTTTTAGAGGCCAAACCGTTTAATGAAGTTGTTAAAAATAATCACAGTTAAAAGTTAAATAATACTGTCGCGTATATATCTAGCTTAACACGACGCCAACGCTGTTTTTGCGCGGCTTACTAACTCCTAACGACTTAAAAGTTCTTCGTGGCACGAGGGGATATTTGTGCTTATCGCTACGAGAACGGTGGTAAGATAAAACACTTTAATCTCAATTTAACCGAGAATGAGGCTCAAATTTTCACTTTTTTTTTGAGTTTAACTAAAGTGAGAAAACAACAAGCAAAAATATTTCGTATACATAATATATTCTCATTATTTAATAATTTATTGTATCGTATATTGCGCAAAATTCGGCATTAATTCGTGTATACGTCTGTCGAATTTCTACTGTAATTCGCGGAACATTATTAACAAACAAGCAACAGGAAAGGTGTATTCTCGCGTAGCTAGCAGTTCCTGTAATGATCTATGGCGTATTGAAGCAACAAAACATGTTGGGGATTAATTTTCGAGAAGCGTCTAGCAACTTTGTAATGTTGTAAACCGTGTTTCCTATGAATACCTGAGTTGAGAATTGTGTTCTCCAGAGGGCATTTATTATATTTCGAAATTATAGAATAAATAAACTGTAGTGGATTGTTCATTACTATATAGCTTTAAAATTGAATATTCGTTTTGCATAATATATACTGCTTGATTTTCGGGTTCAGCGCAACACCTATTCTGTTTCATTTGTTTTTACAGGAAAGAAATATCACTGAAATTTAGTTGTTTGAAATTAAATAAGAAGTTACAGAAACAATTTAATATTGATCGATAATAATAACTAAACAAGGATCAAAATAAAAGTTCAGCTTGAGAAACAAATTTAAAGATATAACCGTTTTACAAACAATAAATAGCAACAAAAAAACAAAAGCAAAGTTGCAATAAATATTCCAAAGTGCTATTTTGTTTTAAATACAATTTATGTTAATCTTGTAGGTATATTCCGGAAAGAAAACGACAAACAAGAAAGGGCCAACAATTTCATCATCAAATAATAAAAATAATCAATTATTTTGTAATATATAGTTACAGTATCTTCATGGTTTGTGAGGTGTAATCTGTATCATTCCCAACTCTGCTAGGGCTTGATTTTCCGAAAAATATAGTTTATGTGACAACAAATCAAATGATAATTGGTATTTGAGAAAACCAGTAAAAGAGTTTTATCCAAACCTTTTATTTAATATTATTAACAACCGGTTTCGGCCTTGGTCATCTTCAGGTGTAATACGTCAATTAGAAATTAAAAGCTACGTCACTCAATATTAAAGTGTTCTTACAATTTAATAATTTAAAAACATTATATAAAATATAATAGAAAGAAGACATTGCACAAAATGAAAATTGGATAACACGTTAAAATTTTAAATTTGTATAGGTTTTATGCACTGTAAATGTGAAATTTAATTAATTAAACGGATTAATTTATAATTGGCGTATTACACCTGAAGATGGCCAAGGCCGAAACCGGTTGCTAATAATATTAAATAAAAGGATTTGATAAAACTCTTTTACTGGTTTTCTCAAATACCATATTATGTTATTATATTCAATTAATCTGGAACTTACAATAACAAATCAAATGTTTTAGTAACGCCTGTGAAAAGACTACTACGTTTCCATATACCTACTAAGTCATACTAATTCTGTTGGATTAGTTTTTTGTTCTTAAAAAAGTTAATCGTTGTTTAAATTAAAAAGAAGCTTTAATTTTAAAATGAAAAATTTCCAAATTCAACAATGGTTTTTCCATGCGTCAATAATGGCGCTCAACAATGAGCCAATTTGATAAATGTTACATTACCTAAAGATATAATTTGTATAATAAATTGGCGCCCGACTTGGGGCAAATACACTGACGTGTTCATTATCCTGTCCATATAGTGTGGTAACCACTTATAGAATAAAATATACAGAGTGATTCATGTAAGTACAGCACAAAGTAGATGATTCTTGAACGCCCCGTATATTATTTTTGAAGTTTCCTTAATGAACTGTTTTCAACGACCTATAACACTTATGTTCTAAATGAGCAAATAATTATTTTCAGGCGGGTTAGAATTCGGAACTTCTTGAGAGGATTATTCATTTTGTAAAAGCGTAAAAATATGAAAGTGTACTTTCTTAAAGCAAAAATTATTTTCCAAAAAGAACGGTACTCATTAAGTTTTACACGCACGTGTAAAAGTATTTGAAATTTTTTTTTCAAGCATATAGTAATGTAAATATTGTTATTAACAAACAGCTGAAAGAGTTGCTTCCTGTCAGGCGGCAGTTTTGACTGCGCCTGAAGAAAAAATACATTTAAATTACATGGGAAGAGTGTCTCCCTGTATGTAGGTATCTCCTGAATTAAAATGTAAAACTTCAAACGTCAACATTATTCGTTTCGATTTGTTGATTTGTGTGTAGTACGGTGTAATGAACGCAGTAACATGTCGCAGTTGCAGGCTCTTGAAGAATTGCCATGTACTCCTTCAGAGCTATGAGAGATGACCTACAATGCAGTAGATTCATTAATCCCATTAAATCAAAAAGGTTGTATGAGTTGTATGTATATGTCATTTGTGTATATGTCACTTGAATTTATGATTCCAAAGTCTCAAATATATATCTTAATAACG
>RXPK01002589.1:0-61501 GCA_004143645.1 Protaetia brevitarsis | reverse complement strand
AAAACTTTCCCTTTTATATCCATTCAGACAGCCTCCTGACATCTTTCTTCGCTCGGCAAACATCCAAGTGTCGAGTCTAGTTCTAAACATGATGATCTAGTTAGCTAGTTAAGTAAACGAAAGCCTCCACCATCACTCTTTTCTATTACTAGCTTTAATTAACTCCATATTGTTCTCACACATTACCCCATTCATACCGTCTACTCGCGATAACCCATTATTAATATTGTTAATGTTTCTTGAATTCGATACGTTTTATTTCGTTTTAATAGAAATGTGTTGAGCACACCTCTGTTGTTTTACTTTAGCTTTATTTGCCGCAATATCATTTACCTGATTATACTATGTACGAGCATCTCATTCTGGCACAGCTGTATGTTATTCATATTTTTCGCCACACAACACGTAGCATTTTCTGGCGCGAATGTGGCGCTAATACAAAACATATTTCAAGCTCTCATTCGCACCATACGCAAATGGTAACAAACACATACAACGTGAGACAAAATATTTCATTTTCCTTTCATATAAACACACACACGTAATGGTAACACGTGCAACTAGCAATTTGCCCTGAGTGGGACATTTTCAAAATAACTGCAGTTTTGAAGTTGTGAATTTATAAATGATTTATTACACCGGGTATTTTTGTTGGGTAGCTCCCGAAGTGTCTGCATTGGAGAAACAAAATTTGGGAATTGATTATCGGACATAAATTCAGATATTTTTTATTTACAGTTAATAATTTTTGTTACCTTTGAATTAGTTGTAAAGAACTGCTCTAATTCTTAAACGAAACCACCTTGAATCTAACAGTATACCGAATCAGACGGAAAGTCATGTTAACTTGTTGGGTTTAAATGTGGATAATAGCTTGAGATGGGTAACGCGTACTGACAAAATGTTAAGATAAATACTTGCAACTCACCAGTCACACATAACGCAAGGCTGATGTGATAACTTACCATGTTCCAGGGGCAGAGTGCCTACCATGGACAAAGCATTATGTCGTCTAGGACAACATAAGAATACATGTAAGATCAGAATGAAATGTCACGTAATACAGATGGATTCCACTGTGATCCAAATTAGGGGTGGGCAAAATATCGATACATCGACAAGTATTCGATTCCAGCGTTGGTATCGATTTTTCAAGGTTTTGTTGCGTTTTGTCCAGACCGTTTCGCCTCGGAACAAATTTAGCTAGTTTTTTTTGCTTGTGTAATGTTTTTTATTTGATTTATATTTAGGTGATTTTTATCTTTTTTAATTTGTTCTTTCATTCTTATTTTTGTATTTGTTGTTTATGTATGTATGTATGATTTCCTGTACGTGAGTCCATTAATTGTTGAAAAGTAAAATACTATTACTATAATATACAGCACACGAATACAAATTTTTCAGTGCCTCACTCAATGTTTTGGGAGCACACGGTTATCGAATCGTAATCTCGATGGTCCGCCCTCCCGCTGCAAGCCTCGCATCGCCTCAGGGAGCCTCGCTGTCGTTGTCCTATTCACTTCTACTTGCTACACCCTACTCTCGTTCGTTTGCAACGGTATGAGTAGGCGGCATCTATGCTTGATAAAATGCATAGGTTTTAGTTCGCACTATAAAAATTTCTATTCGAGGGCTGTATACAAGGCGAGTAGGTACTTTTAATTGATAATGTATAATTACAATTAGGAATACACTAATCATAGTTGAATGTTTTCTACTTGTACGGATAAATATTCGAATGCAAACAAATGCCATTCTTAATTACTAATACCTATAAACAGCTACATGTTTCGGCCGACATTGGCCATCTTCAGGCTCAATATTCACTCTGCATCCATTCCTCTGTTGAAATCGATAAACGACAGTAATTTTGTATTTAAATGACGTTTTTCTCTGCAGTTTATTTTTTAATTAATGACAATACTTTAATTTGTTTCTTACTTTGACGTTATAAAAGTCTGAAGATGGCTGGTTTCGGCCGAAACATGTAACTGCTCATAGATATTAAGGCGGTGTACACATCCCTCTATTTTCGTAACACGAACTAAATCACTCTAATGCAACTCTCTGTCGAATATATTGAACATGAGATGGCGCTACTAGTACATTCGCTTACTATTGTTGAGAAAAAGTTTAAAGTGACAATTTAGAAAGTGATGGGTAGTTCTGAAAAGAGATGGTGCGTGTTTCGACCGTAAACATATTCTTGGGAAATTCCTTCAATTATGATTTATGACCATACTTATGGGGCGCTTGCCTAATACATCGCAACGTGCATATTCACTTTCTCTTATGCATTTGAATTGAAATACCGGGATACTAGTGATTTTATTGTTATTATTATACTAGTTACAGTTGACGGACTTTCGTCATATATTAATAATATTCGTGGTATCGAATATTTTGTGCACAAAGTCTTTTCAAGATGGCGTAATGTTATTGTTTATGTTTTATAAATAAACGAAATTTGTTTTATTTAGATTATTTTATCTTTAATTTTGTATGCTGTTTATTAGATAACTAGTTCGTGTGTATTTCTGTGTGGTGTGAATAGTTATTTGTGAAGACATTAGATTGTTTCATCGTAGCATAGTGTTTTGCTTTTATTTGCTCTAAAGTGTGCAAAAATAAGTTCTTACAATAAATAAAAAGTGCTGTGGAAACATGCTTCAATAATTCAAAAAAAAAGAGATGTAGTTTTGTTTTCTTTCTGATAAATAAAATGTGGTAAATTCTCTGCATATGTTTTCTATATCAAATATATTCATTTTGCATTTTGTATTATAGTGCTCTTACAGTGGTCAGAGAAATGTAAAACAGTAGGATATTTATATAAACAAATTTATGGAAAACTTCTTAACATACATTCCGAAGACTTGCAATTTAAACGCTTTACTAGATCATTAAAAAACAAATGTGACAAGACCAATATATTTTAACAATGAATGTTTTTCCATGATTTTTTGTACCAACAAGTATTACATATCAATTAGGATATTGGAAACCTAAAAAGATTTGAACGGAGAATTTTGTTAGAAGTAATAAAATGGTATAATTAAACAAATTAAATTATTAAAGCAGTGAATAAAACTTTTTTCTTGTTTTATTTATAATACATTATGCAGTTAAATAACTTCTAGTATATCTATATAAAAACTTATAAAGCTATTTGCTTATAACTTCCACTACCAGTCATGATTCTTTTAAGTATTTCAACGTCAAAGCAAACATCACATTAATAAAATAATATCTATTATGTTATACATATAACATAATACTTAAGATTATTTATTTCGCTATCGCTAGAAGATGCCCCTAAGTTCACTTTATAATTGTAGGTCACGAAAGCGGGTCTACATCAGAGGTGCCAACAATTATGTCCTTACTGTTACACTGTGAAAAACACATTTTACTCTTTCAGATTCAAGACGAAATAGTAGGATTTTTAAAATAAACTTTTTTACATAATATTGTTTATTTTCCACTGCAAAATTACAAAAAATAAAATAAAATCCCGTAATTTTTTTTGCAATAAAACTCCAATTTCTATTTTAATTGAATAATATATTACACTGTAATTCCTCTAATATCTAATATCCTTGCCATAGTTTATAAGAAGAAATGAACAAACTACTACAAAACAATACATTCCGTCAGAGAATTGCACTACAGAAACATATAAAAGCATAAAGTATTTCTAATAATGACATTAAAAAGCATACTTTTTGGTATGCCATCTATACGAATGCCAAACTAAAGTAACATCCGTTGCAGCAGATATCTGTAAAATTCTCTTCTATGTATCTCAATTTTGTTTTTCAAGTTGTTTATCATAATTAGATGGTTTAATTAGCTACTCTTATGTTTATTTTATTTCTACAACAATTCCCGAGGGAAGCCATGCAATTTTATCTACATTTACAGCTTAACATTTAAATTTTTGTTAATTTTCTACATCGCCTATTCATTCATGTTTCACATTCTGTTTTTAAGCAATATATTTTAAGTATGCAATTAAAAATGTATCGTTTCACTCCGTATATTTATGTAGAGTGTGTAAATGCCCTTTTTTCCAGAAAAAACCGCCTATGTTGCGAAAATAACTTGAACAAAGTAACCCATGTTATACTGCCATTATGTTGGCGCGAAAGAGGTTTGTAAACGCCCCCTTAATAATTAAGAATGGAATGAACACTATTTGCTTGCATTTGACTAACAATTACAATTAGGAATGCACTAATCATAGTATTTCAGTTAAGTTTAATGTAAAACATGTATTTACCTCAAAAATGTTAGTGCATATGTATGCATATCAATAAATTTTAAAATCGAATATAAATGTTTTTGTAATAGACGTTAATAATAATATTTGTGAATATGTCCCTGTGAACCATCCGTGCTCGAAGGATTGGATACCTAAACATTTCTTTTCTGAATTTAGAGTGCTAGTGAATAAGTCAAATCGTTATATCTATGGACAGACTATAATCCGCGGATAATTAAGATAAATTTTTATTGAATCATAATTTGTACAGATGGGCATACAATCAATATGTAAATTACCATTTTTTTTTTAAATTTAAGAAGCCGGTACTTTAGACAGTATCTATTTTTGTGAAATATAAACATTTGGCGTATTTATGTTTAAAGGATTACATACTATAAGTTAGTAATCCAGGTACAGTGCAAGAAAGCATCTACATGCAGAGGCTAAAATTGCTGGAGATTGTAATACTAATATTATCGCCCATTTTTTAACGGGATTAGGAGCTGTGCGAAAGTGTAATAAAAGAAAAGTGTAATTTTTATAAATTTCGGAGATTTTTACTGATTTCAGTAACCGCAATACATAAATCCTTAAGGATGTTGAAGATAACGGTGGATATAATTATTACTATCGTTGTCAGACTGATGCACTATCTCTAAATTTAATTTTTTATTTGAAATTTGTGTACTAATGCTATTCGCTATTTTTGATTGACACTGGGAGTTGTGAGATAAAAAGTAAATGTGATTTTTATAAATTGGGCGTTTATATATTGGTTTCGGTAACAAACATAAGTAAATATTGAGGATGTTGATATGAGCGTACACTGTTGAAAGTTTTAACACTTTTTTGACTAATTTAATAGTCAGGGAGGTCCACACTCTTTTCGTGTTATTTTGTCGAGAACTATACGAGTTTAAATTTGACGAGTAAAAGATAGTCAAGTATTGCTAAGGGGTTATTTTGTCCAACTGACACGTGGAATTATAAAATACTTCTAGTCACATTTTATTTTATCTAGATTAGACAAATTTACTAGCTGTTTAACTAAATGAATGCGATCTATTGATTGATTTAACACCCTTTTCTAAAAGCGACGTTTTTTTTAATTTGCAACTCTTATTTCTTATTGTTAGTGCTATAATATTCTCTCATTAAGACGTTTTCTCAATTATAAATATTCAGAACTATTCATTTAAAAGTTTTGGTTTCAACTAAACGTGCCAATTTTCGAATGATTTCAATTTAATTACGTAAATAGATGTTCCCAATACATCTTTAAGATGTTGAATTTTTTTATGCACACTGGAATTAACGTTTAATAACACAAGGTTCAACTTTGCAGGTCAATACACGTTTGGTGGTTTGTTTGTATATGTTAATACGCAGAAACAAACCCGAAAACAGATACACCTGCAATGCACGTGGTGCGTTTAATGCAATACCGTAAGAGATTAGGGAAAAACTTTGATTGGTTGACGTTTTTGAATGTCTGCAAAAATAGTAAATCCTCATATCTGAACAAAGAATTCACACGAAATTCTAGTCATTTCTGTTCTATTAAACACACGTAGTCAACTCGTCTGACAAAGTTTGTAAAAATCAACACTAAAATGTTTGACTAGCGCGAAATTAACGCCAACACCGTAATATTTTCAACAGTGTATGCATTTATTATTGCCATCATATTATTCACCGTTTTTGGAGGACTTTGGGAGTCGTGGAAGAAAAAGCATATATGAGTTTTACAAGCTTAAGGGTTTGTTTAATGGTGTCTATAATGGTTTCAGTAACAACAATACGTAAATCTTGAGGGATGTTGAAAATATTGGCGGATATAATATGTATATTTCCTATTCTCACTAGTAATAATAACATATAAATTTAAATTTGAGCCCCGCATCATTTTCTTTTGCCTATTGAGCCTCATGTGCTCTTCTTCTTAGTTAATATACATATATTATAACAACGAATATGCTTTAACTAACAGCTTCTTGCGGGTTTCGCCGTGTGTCAAAACTTTCGCTCGACGTTTCGCTGTTCATACTGACAGCTTCTTCAGGATAGCTGAACTGATTCTCCATGGTCCGACATTCTTCTTATATACGCCCCTGGTGCATCCAACCGTGAAGTTTCCGCTCCATTGACCGTGACGGTTCGTAGTAGGCTCTTCCACGTGTTGCTAAGGTGGTACCCTTCTTCTCTGTTAACGGTTTTATTCTTCTCTATTTCTATGGCTTCCCTGATGAGTCTTTTTCCGTAGTTCTTGGTGGTAGTTATTACTTTTACATTCTTGAAATCCATTTTGTGTCCGGTGTCGTGCATGTGTTCTGCCACCGCTGATTGATCGGTCCTTCTTAATCTTGCGTCCCTCTCATGTTCTTTATTCTTATGTCGATGGCTCTTCCTGTTTGTCCGACGTAGCACTGTCCGCATTGGCATGTTATCTTGTAGATACCTCTGTGTGCCCCTTGGTATCTTATCTTTTGCGGTCGGTAGATACTGCTGGATCGACGTTGCAGTCCGAAGCGTACTTGTACGTTACGTTTCTTTAAAATTCGGCCTACCTTTTCGGTGACTCCTGCTATGTAAGATAAACACGCCATCCCTCTTCGTGGTTCTATAGTTGTCTCCAGTGTCGTCTTCTTCTTAGTGGCTCTCCTTATGTCGATGTCAGTGTAACCATTCTTCTTTAGTGCTTTCTCCAAATGTATCTTTTCACTGGTAAGATGTTGTTCGTCACTGATGGTTTCGGCTCTGGATAGCAATGTTTTATTAATGTCTTCTTCTGCATCGGATGATGGTGAGATCTTGCATGCAGATATCTATCGGTGTGCGTCTTCTTTCTAAATACTGCGTGCTGTAGCATTCCCTCTTTTGTTTTCTTAACCATAACATCCAGGAAAGGGAGATTTCCATTTTGTTCTTTCTCCATGTAAACTTTATGGCTGGGTGCTGCGAGTTTATGTGTTCCAAGAACTGTTGTAGTTTTTCTTCTCCGTGTTGCCATATTACAAAAGTATCGTCGACATATCGCAGCCAACACTTGGGTTTCATATCGCTGGAACTTAGGGCTTCTTCTTCAAATGCTTCCATAACAAGTTGGCTATTACTGGTGATAAAGGCCTTCCCATTGCTGTTCCGTTCTTCTGCTCGTAGTATTTCCTTCATACAAAAAAGTATGTCGTGGATAAGCACAGTTTCACTAATCAATGACGTCTTCTTGTAGTCCAGTTCTGGAAGTAAGGCCAGTGCGTCCTCCGTGGGTATGTTGGTGAATAGCGATATAATGTCGAAACTTACTAAAATATCTGTAGGTTCAGTCTTTAGCGTAGACAGAATATCCACGTTAGTTATAGTTACACCGGCCGTGAAAGCCTACGCAGTGTTAACGAATATGCTTATTTATATGAATTGAAAGGTTCACCAAATATAAATTAATTCAAATCTAATTCTTCCAGAAGTGAGTGTGAATAAGCTTGGTGCATTATTCGTAAATGCTTGAATGTAAAGAGAAGTGAAGTGAATTTTCGAAGTGACTTATTGAGCCAAGCAAACCGATTCACGCAGACCTTTAGGTCGGCTCTGTGTACTGATGTTCTTTTAAATGTTATACTCAGTGACACTCAGATGGAATAATCTAATAAACGTTGCATTAGAATGACAAAAGCAAGCTATGGTAAGGCTGTGAACTCTTTATCTTAGATAATTTTTTGCTCTTAGTTTTTTGTGAAGATATCTGTTTATGAGAGCTGAGTAGCAGTGTTGGGCAACTTAGAGGAAGCGATTAAATTTCTATAGCAATTAGACGTACTCGTGTTTTATCGGCTCTCGAAAAATCGTCGGCCGACACTACTTCCCAGTCATGAAGCGAATAAGCACGAGTATATCTAATGCAGTAGAAATCTAATCGCTTCTCCTAGTCCAACACTGTTGATTAGTACAGAAATGTTTAGTTATTCCTAAACGAACGCGCGTTTAGGAGTGTTAAGCGTAAAAAAATGCCTAGTTCGAAGACGTCAAAATTATTATTATATATTGCGTTAGTGACTTTGATAGGGGTAGAATTGTTGCCTATCGAGATGTTGGTTTGTCCTATCACGAAATTGGCTGCCGAGTTAATGTGAAATTTATGTGGTCGGCTGTTACTAATGCTGTAGGAATATGAGATTGCCGCGTTGCGCGCACAACCGAGCGGTCGCCAATTGCTAAAGCATTCCATCTTTAATTGTAGTGCAATGAAGTGCATGCGTAGAAGACCAATTGGTTAACCGAGACGTACCACAGAGCGTCAAGATTGGCGCTTCAGACAACTAGCTTACGAGACGGTTTTGCTAGTCAAATCGTTGACCAATGGTTTGGAGAAGAAGGTAGACCTGTTACTATGCGTACACTATATCGCAGCATTCGAATCTTTGGACTTTTATACCGCCCTCGATTAGTGCTTCCTTTGACTGCGGATCACTATCGTCAATGTTTGAACTGGTGCAAAGAATGGCAGGATTGGGAGGCAAGAAGACATAATGTCGTTTTCAGCGATTAATCGCGATTCTGTCTAGGTATGCACGATGGTCGTGACGACGTGCCGCCGGCATGAAGAGCGGTGTGATATCGGGTTCACTAGGAGAGAAGTATACACAGGACTGTTGAAGTAATGGTTTGGGGAGCTATTGCCTATAATAGCCGATCACCACTTCTCCTTATTCCAGACAGTATGACTGCTGTGCGTTGTATTGATGTAGTTCCACAAACAACTTTATTACCTTATCTAAATGGCCATCCACATGTAATTTTTTCAGCAAGACAGCGCACGTCCCCATATTGCTCGTTGAACTATGGACTTTCTCCAAGAAGCAGGCGTTAATATTTTGCCGTGGTCACCCCGTCCACCAGATTTAAGCCCCATTGAACATGTGTGGGATATCATGGGGAGGAGACTGTCCACTTTGCACTATCCTCCACAGGCTCCAGCAGAGTTAATCCACGAAGTTCAAGTTGCTTGGAAGGAGATGCCACAAGCAGATATCGACCATCTCATTTTGTCGATGCCTAGATGTGTACAGTTACATGTATGGCGTTGCCCCACACATTATTAATTATTTTCGTATTACATGTGAATATTTTTTTTATTGCAAATCGTTTTATTTTTTGATGTAAAACTCACATTGCCAAAAAATCAAGTTGAATAAATTATTCGTTATAAGTGCAACACTTCTAATGTCACTGAGTAGGTATATTTTGTGAGATGAACAAGATTTTATTAGCTGATGGATGATTTTTGATTTCGAGTGTTTAAAAAGTGAATGAGTAAATGACTGACATCTGATTGAAAATCGTAGGTTGGATCATTTCTAAGCTTACTAATTTTAGCTAATTTGAACAAGATTTTGAATTTTCACAAAACAAAAATATTTTGATGGATGAATTCAAATTTGCACGAGAGAATATGCAACTGCCGATACTACATGCCGCAAAGTACTCATTTATTTGTGAAGCTCAGAATACAGTTATTTATTTTGTTTAATAGTTAAAGGTAGAATATGTTTTCAAATTGATGATGGTAGTAACTGTCTAGCGATGAGTAGTAGACCTTCTCGTCAAGTTGTCTCTGTTAGATCTTAAAGATTAGTATTATCAAATGGATGCAATGCTAGCTCATCGTTCTTATGAAGTAGATCGCTTAGATATCCACATAGCAATCTCAGATTTTTAGTTATGAAAACCATAAAAACGGTTATTGTCGTAATACACTGCATAGTAAGTAATCTACCGAAGACATTTGAATAAAGTTCTTAAATTGATGTGCGTCTTCAATTTGAAGCTCTTGAATAGGTTATTGTAGATCCCATGGTCTTCTCTTCTTAGTATCCACGTTCTTACCCAACACACTCTATTTTTTTTTCTTCTGATCATGGAACTGCGCCACAAAACCAACAACTGCCGCGGCACCAATGCGCCTTAGGTAGCTTGCACACTGGTGCGACTGATTTCATGAAACTAATTGTACGAAACTATTACTAACCTAATCCTATTAGGACACGACTTTTGACTAACGTTGCATTGATATATCAAAGAATGTTAATAAAATAACGAGTTATTTTCATGAAACCAGCTTATTGGTCGTAGACAATCAGTTGCACTAGTGAGAAAGCTGCCTAAGGCACTGACTGATTGCATGCAACTGATTGTATACGACTAATGAAACTGGTTTCACGAAATTGACTGATTATTTTATTAACATTCTTTCATATCAACGCACTTAGTCAAAAATTATATTATATTATATATAATCAAAAAAATAGTTATTATTTTTCTACTTTGTAATGTTAAAAATGTCTTCAAACGAGGAAATAATTAATATAAAACCTGTCGGCGAAGTTGAAGCGTTTTCAGCATTATACAATCATAAACTAGATGTATATTCGAAGCGAGATAGTGTGGAAGCAGCGTGGGAAAGTGTATCTAATGCAATGAAAGACACAGGTAAATGATTTTACTTACAATTTTATGGTTTTACTAGAATTATAACAAAAATGAATTTAAGAAATGATAATTCTATAAAGGTACACAAAATTCAATGGAAAATCGATAATTGTAAATCCTTTTTATAACATTCAACGCCTTTCTCGGGTAAGGTCGCATTAGGTATGTTTGTAGAGGAAAAGCTTCGTCACCTACGAAATAAATTGGGGATGTTATTCTATTAATATCATGAGGAAGTATTTTCTACCGTCTGGCATCCTTTTTAGTTTTTAACCATCTACTAATCCTTAAAGCATGAAATATTCCCCCATCACTATTTCTTCCATGACCAACTTCAATCATTGTAAAGCATCCATCAGCAACCCAACACGTTTATAACATAATGGAATAATATCCTTTATAATTAAATTTAGAAGATCCCGATTTATGAGGTTTTTGAATTCTCACGTGTTTACCGTCTATGGCGCCAATACAGTTATTTTCCATAGTTCATAAAAACGATCAGCTATGCGAATTCATCCTTCTTCATTAGGTTGTAACGACGTTGTTCTGGGGATGTGATTTCCGGACAACGGGATGGAGTTTCAATTGGACGGGCATTGGACTTGAATTAGCATATAAAATAAAGTTTACATTTTAATAAAGGTAATATTTAGCACCTAATGCCAATATTGTCCATTTTAAATAGCTATCTGTAACAAATTCATAATTCGCTTTAAAGTAGGCAACTGAACACACGCCTCACTTTTGAATTACTTGTTCATTAGGTTTAGAAACCTGTTCTAAATGCCTATAACTTAGATTCCATACCTTCAATACCATAGCAATATGTATATGAAGGAGGGGGAGGGGAGGGCAAGTACTATATCAAAATTCAAAATACACAATATACAGGGTGTATCAAAAAAAATTAACATGTAAAGTAAATTACCTTGCGCTACCGAGACAGGGGTGTGCGTCGGGATACTTGTGACAACGGTCGGGGGTGGGTTACCTCGTGTCACCCCTCGGGACGACTACGACGCGTAACTGGGCGGAGAACGAAAAGTTAGATTGTGTCACCCCTAAGGCCGGCTACATTCTCTAACCAAGCGAACGACGGAGGCCACGTCGTTTCACCCAGGGGATGACTACGATCTATGACCCACCGTCGACGGAAGCTAGGCTGTGTCACCCAGAAGACGACTACAGTCTCTAGCCACGCGGTAAGAGACGGGAGGCTATCGTCGTGTCACCTAGAAGACGACTACGATTCAACAGCCTGCGGATAGCGGAAGCTAGGCTGCGTCACCCAGAAGACGACTACAGTCTCTAGCCACCCGGAGCGACGGGAGGCTATCTTCGTGTCACCCAGCGGACGACTACGATCTAACAGCCTGCGGATAGCGGAAGCTAGGCTGTGTCACCCAGAACACGACTACAGTCTCTAGCGGTGTCACCTGGAAGACGACTACGATCTAATAGCTTGGGAGGCCGGGATCTGCCTCTATCGCGTCTAGCGGGTGCTCTCTCCCCACACGAGCGGCGTTGGTGGAGAATCAAGCGTGCGTGTATTGAACGTGCGGTGTGGGTGGGGACGCGAGGAATTGAACTCGGTAAAACAAATACGCGCGTCGGCAAAGCAATGAATTAAATAAAAGATTGAATTAAAAGCGGCAGTAATGTAACCGAAACATATAAAAAAATCAATTAATGGAAATTCAAATTTATTTATTATAAATTCTAAACTGAAATTGACTACTAAATAGATTTTTCTATAAATGGTATGTTACAAGGTAATTTAATATAGCCCGCATTTAAGCATTTCCAAATTTGTTTTGTAGTGGTCGACACAGCATTACTTATTGTACTGATGCCTCTCATAAAATATGATGAAAGGTCCCTAAAGCTGTTTCCTGTTGCCAAATATCTGAGAACAAAAGGGTATGTGGTAGGTACGACTTTATATGTTATAAAAGTACTGTTAAGTTGTTGATTGTACATTCTTAATAATGTATACATGCTGGCTACATTTACAATGTTTGTTTTAGCTACAAATTGCAAAGAGAGATGGATAAATCTACGAACAGTGCTTGTGCGTGAACTGAAACTTCCTCCTAGAGGATTAGCTCGAAAAAAACAAGCCTTATTATTTGATAGAATCAATGCAGTTCATTATTTTTTTTTTTTTGTTAAAACTCAGAACAAGGATAAAATGCCGGGTAATATACCAATGCCATCAGGATCAGATGTATGCGAAGAATTGCATTTCAATGAGGAGGAACGTGAACAAGATCGTCTTAAACAACCAACTCAGTCGCAAGAAGAAATATGTCAAACTCGCTTGGAATCTACTACAGTACCGATTTCTACTCCACGTTGATAGGGCTGTTATAGACTTTGTCGATCGACAAAAATGTAAGCCTGCTAGCGAAGATAATCGTCAAAACCTTTTTTGCTTCGTTTGCTGCCAGATGTAGAAAAAACTTTCCTTGAGGATGTTTCGAAGAAAGGGTTTGAATGCATTAGAGGATATTTTAATCGATACGCCAGCTCCTGCTTGTGCACGTTCCGCGTCCAGGACATCGTCTGCAGTAGGAAGTTACTATACACCTTCTCCAAACTTGGCTGTATGCAAGACATCTGATTCGCTTACACACATACATAACACCTTAAATACTACTTCTCAATATTATCATACCTTTACACCTAAGCGATGGAAGCATGAAGATTGTAATACGACTTTAATTACCTATATGTATATGCATAATAAACAACTTAATCACATACGTACCTAAGCGTAACTAATAACCTTTCTTTAACTCCTATGCAATCTCTGAAGTTTGTATCCATTCTCTTGATAGATGGACCCACTATACGAATTAAGTTCATCAAACTTTCAGATCTCATTCTATACATGCTTGTACAATCGCATATTAAAGTTTTTATGTAGATATGAGTGAATCCAAAATCGCCTTCTACGTTTCTTTCTTCTGTACCACCATAAAACAAGAACATCGTAACAACTGACAGAAAGTTTTTGTTATGATGTGGAAATAGGGATGAAATTGGTTGCATACGATTAGTTGCTTACAATTAGTTTCCTGAAGTAAGTCGCACTAGTGCAGTGACTATATAAAAACACTAATCAAGCTCATATAATAGCGAAATAGCTCTAAAAATTGTCGATAACGTACCTAAATTACCATTATAATGCAGTTTGATAATTCTCTGATAAAAGTATGTATCATCGCTATCTAAGAATAAATTTACGAAACCAAGTACAATGTAAGTAGGATATGTAGGTATCTTTTATTGCAGGTGAATATCCGTATGAAAATCCATTTCTATTCTTTTAATTTTCAAATGCATTGTAATACATACAATCATTTTATAATTATTAATAAATATTTACTCATGTAAACACGATTAACAAAATGAACTGTTAAAATTCAATAAGTTTTCAAACGTGACATCCGATAACGATTCAAAGCAAAGACCGATTATCGTTACTTCATGACTGCTTCTTGATTAGTTGGTCAGAACAAAATTACCTCTCAATGTAATCGTTTCTTCTTTGGTATTGTAATAATGAAATCAAATGCAAATACAACTATACAGGGTGTATCCGATAGAGAGGTAAATATTTTAATATGTAGCAGCTGTAATCATTTACGATCAAAAAGTCTTAATGCACAGGGGGTCTATCTGTAAGCATTAACGAGAAAAAAAATAGTTTGTAAATGCCGTGGGCTAGAGCCGCACCTGTGCCCAACCTAAATGCTGTCCCGGGTATACCCCCACATACCACTATCATTCAGCCATTATCGCTGTTAGTTTTGGGTGGATCGCCGCTTGGAATGCATGTGTATAAAAATGCAGCGCTACAGTAGTGGCATTGAACTGCTTTGCTATAGTTTTGCTATTTTTACAAGGACCTTCATTTATTCAGAATGACGTTAAATAAACTTACGGCATACCATTAAGAATAATACTAAATGAGTGCAATGTATTTATACATAATACCACGTTTAGCGGGTGCTTAACATGATGTTTCCTTGCATCAGGCCTGGACTAAAGAATTTTTGGCTCTAAATTTTACTTTTTTTTATTTTTTAATGATGAAATCCGGTTTCGGCGGGTTTGTGCTTGTATAATATATATAGTTGTACGTGCAGTGCGCAGAGCATTACGGGTATTATGCCAATAGAACTGTTCTTTCATAATTTATCAGTTCATCACCTTCATATGAGTTGGTTTATCATTAAGAAAGACATTTGCAATAATAAAGCGTGTAAAGTCCTCACACTGGAAAATTTGTCTATATAATTTATAAATATCACTAACAGTAGGTTTTTTTTTTTGCACGGAGTAATCATATCAAGACAGTAAAATTGCATATTGTACTACATACATAGCATTAATTTTGAAATCTAAAATAATTCTTTTATATTTTTAGTAACATCTGTTAGAATTCTATATTCTCTACAGGTAACAATAATAATTTATAGCATATTACAATCCTGTTAGAGGATTAGAAACGTTTTCTCCAAATAACATTGTTAAAATTCCACCATATGTTCTCTTAACGCTATGGATTCAATAAGCCTTCGTATTGTTAGAATTTTTTGGGTGAATATTTACGTGTTTATTTCAAATTATTGCCGGTATTTTCTTATCATCTAAAGAACATGCCGCGCCGTCACCGAAACCACATAATAGGTAAAAAGTTTTTGCAATCTATTTATGTGTCTGAGTTTTTTTTTGCAATTTCTAGATAAAACGTGGATTAAATGTTTTGATTTTAAAATTTTAGGCTTCGGCTTAATATTAAATTTAAAACTATGAACAAAAAACCTATAATACATTAAAACTGTTTTTGTAAAATTATTGTTACAAAAATTATGTAGTTTTAATTACTCTTATGGGGATTTTTGCATAAGTTTGCTCTTTCAACTGAATAAGAAATTCTCTTAAATCGCTCGTTTTGCAATATTCTCACTTTTAACACGTACATATATTATAAATAAGTAGGTAAGTGAGTAAATTGGTATTGATATTTGCAAAGGTAGAAAGGAAATGCGAGGATTGTGAACATTTATTTATTGATGTAACAATAAATAAATTTTCGCAATTATATACCTCTTAATATAACTGAAAGAAATTGAAATTAAAATTACCTACAACAAATAAATCTTTACTTCTATAAATACTATTGACTGTACAAAAAAAATAAAGATGAAAATTCATAGATGGATCATATATTCATTTTTGTACAGGTAAGAAACAAAAAAAATACTATTTTAGATGTTTAATACTAATAAGAAACGATAAAAATATATACTACATTCAGGAAGTTCAAAAATAAAATGATTTTTTACATTGTTATTTTTCTGAATTTGAGAAAACAGAAATATAAAATAAGAAAAAAAAATATTAAATCGCGAATATTTTCAGAAATCATACAAATTAAAAACAAAAAAATTGGGTTATTAATAATCGGCAAAAAATTGCGTATTATTAATAACCCATTAATAACCTATCAAATAATATATACTTCCCAAAAATATAAATGGCATATTAGTTTACATAGTCGACTAGCATATTTGAAGTAAAATAATTTTATGAATTTAAATTCCTTGTTAGGTAAACATCCGGCAGCTTTGCGATCTACACGTGCGCCTCACTAATCCCCATAACATTTTTTTACACATATGGGTTGATCACTTCGTTGAAGTAGATGTATTGGAATATTCGCTTTCCTTGTCTGTTATTTTTATGAGTTGCCACTATGGTTTACGCTTTCGCCTGCAAACGAAATGAGATGTTGGATTTTATTTGATGTTCTTGCAAACTAAAACTAACTTAAACTAAGGTCTGTGCGTATGTGTTACAATATATTTCTTTAGAAATCCGAAATATTTTTGAGAGTACGCCAATTTTAGGTTTTTTTTATAATAAACTAAGCTTTGATTTTTGATTTTTATTTATGACTTTTACAATTAATACCAACACCATACACTCATGATCGAGTTTGTCCCACCTTACAATATTAAAATCTGGTCACTTTATAATACATTATGGGAAATTCAAACAAACGCTGCCTACTGGAGCCATAATACCTGAACTACTAAACAAACCGTACATTCAAAAATTAGCACTTCTGCAAGAGGAAATTTTGAGAATATAAATAGGTTTGCGGGAACTCAGGGATGGCAAATCTCGCTGGACTTGTTCGACAGTAAGATGCGAGAATTATATAGAGTGTAAACTTGTTCGGAAGTCGCTCGCGCGAGAATTGTGGCAAGTAATTGCCAGCCTATCTATACCTTTAGGAACAGTTCTTTTGTATGACAATAAAGATTACCCGATAAAATCAATGTGTTTAATTTTTAAAAAGTACCTATAAATGAATCACCTGCTATTTTATATTGTTGTGAAGCATTAAGATGGAGAATTTTTAGGAAATTTCTTTAGGAAGGATTGCTGTACTAATAACACAACCTTGAGGTACAGTTTATCTGAGGCGTTTAATTGAAGCGACTAGAGAGGTTACCATAATTCGCTTTAGTCGCTCATATAGAGTATATATGGTACATCTTACGCGTTAAGTTACAATCAATCGCAGAAGGACGACACGTTTAATCGAGTTGCTTCGAATGCAATTTAAACGGTCACGTTTAAAGTCGCATTGATAAATTTGAGTTTTTTTTGTATATAAAGGAAAAAGAAGAAGAAAACAAGCTCTTGATCCTCACAAAATTCTCTAATGTATCGCACGATTGGTTTCGCTCTAGCCAAGCATCTTGTTTGCCACTCAGAATATAATTGTTTTTTTTTTTTATTTTGTGCGAAGTGGCAACATCTATTTTAAATAATTTTAAAGTGTCGTTTGTTTAAATTAAGTGTTTTATTGTCTATTTGATGTCTGTTCTATAGATATTTTACTTTTTACATTGCATTTTCTAATTTTATTTTTGTTTTTAAACCTGGAATGTTTTTAAACTGATTTTAAATTCTGACCTGAGGATGCTCGGCTAGAGCGAAACCGGTCGTGCGATACATTAAAGAATTTTGTGAGGATCAAGACCTTGTTTTCTTCTTTTTTTTTTTCTTTAAATACAACTCACGCAGAGTCAAATTCTGGTTTTCTGTATATGTTGTGCATTATAAATATACATATGCAACGAAAGGAAATAGATCAAGATTTTCAAAAGACGAGTTCAAAAAATTAATTCGTGAAAAATATCTTTTCACCCGGTTTTACATAATGTTCCAAATTAATCATATAAAGATCAGAATGTCCGTGACAACACGTGGGAGCAAATTTCTATTATAATAAAAAAATGATATTTGTTGTAATAAAATTTATGTTTTAAAACGGTTTTATTATTATTTGACTCAGAGAATAGTTCTAAGAGCTTGAAAGATGTTTATTAAAGAAAGAAAAGGAAATGAACTGAAGGACTGAAGTGCGTTTCAATTAAAGTGGTGCAACATCCTTCTATTCTTCTGTTTAAGAAAATGTTTTTTTTCGCTTCTAAAGTAATAGAGGATTGCTAATAAAGCTTTCTCTTGCTCTACCTCTTCTTCTATCATTAATATTGTAGCTAACACAGCTTTTGGTATAATTATCAATATCAATAACAAGTTAGCATACAAATTCTTAAACATTAAATGCAACACACAGCGCATTTGCTTGATAATAACTGAAGAACCGCATCCGTTAATGGTTTAAAAGAGACCAGACAAAGCGACTAATCGACCCATCTTGTCGTGAAGATCACTTCGATTAATAATAGTAATATATTTGCCATAAAAATCTTAGTATACACAGGCAATAGTCAACAATAGGCGAGTGTATACATAAATTCGACAAATTCAAAAATAAATGTAAAGGTAGTGCGAGTTCTAGCAACAAACGACGCAGAACTTCGTCTCAGCAAGTCAGAAAATCGTTGAAATTGTAAAAGCTCTTATCCAGTAAAAATTCACGACACGCTGCTTGAAATTTTATAACTTCTTTATTTTCCTTTATACTGTTTGGCAAAGCATTAAAAGCTGAAATAGATTTGTAGTAAGTCTCACGCTTGTATGTGGCAGAACTGTTGCTAGGTATAACTCAATCCCGCGAGTGCCTGGTAGCCATACCGGAAGAAATATCGCCATCCCAGAGTACAACCCTTGGTTATTAAAATAATACATAATCAATTTATAAATGTATAACGATGCTAGTGGGAGTATCCGAAGCGACCTAAACAGGCACAACGATCTACTAGGCTCGTATGATTCTTTTGTGAATTAAAAAAAAATTGCCGCACAGTAAAAAATTTTTAACACTAGAACTACCCTACGTCGAGTTCATGGAGGTCCCTCTGAATAGTGTAATTTTTTTAACACTAAGAGTAGTGTTAGTAGTTAGAGGATATTTAATATGCCTTAGTGTAAATATAGAATATCACTACTAGTGCGAATGTTACTGCTTCATAGTGTTTATCTAATCTTTTAGTGTAGATCGCAAGGCCACTAATAGTGTACATTAAACAACATCAATAGTGATTGTTAACTCTAGAAAGAGGTAATTTTCTCTATTAAATGTTTTATCAATACTATTGCAACGGAAGGAAAGTAAATTAAGTTCCTTATTTTCTAATAAATAAAGCAACGACCGTGTTCGGTGGGATAAAACGTAATTACTCCGACATAAAATAATTCTATACATATACAGTACCTATATAGTATAAAAATAAACTCAAATATTGATATTAAACGAATCGATAAAACACGAAAGTAGTTTTTTGAACATGTTGAACATCTTATCATCCTTGCTATCAGGAGTTCTTCTACTGACGATGCAGTAACTCAACACTGCGGCACTTTATTAATCCGAAAATTGATAAGAATCTCGACCTATTTACTTTCTCCCTTTCTGATGGCATCCTCCTATAATACAATTCTAAATAAATGTATGGTTTATAATATATAGACAATCAGTTACCTTTTATTTTACTGCAGCATGTATGCAATACATAACCTAACTAGAATAGCGTATTGGCGGCTGATGCACCTACATATCTACATATGTAGGTATGCATTGCATACAAGACCTACGTCTTGTCCACTGAAGCACTGAACACTAAACCGTTACAACTATTCTGGCCAATCAGAACACATCGTAACTGATCATGTGTTATTACAGCGCGCGAAATACAATACGCACTCCAAAGACTTAACTATTGTTACACTGATAGAGTACATACTTTACTCTGCCAGTGTTGAATAGCACTAAGTAGTCTGTTAGTGTAATTATTTCACACTAAAATTTTTTTAGTGTAATTATGTACACTACTTTTTCTTAGTGTTAAATCAAAGTGCATAAATACACTACAATTTTAACTCTATATGATCAACGTTAACACTAAGAACATTAACACTAGCGCTATTTCTTACTGTGCGCGCATCCCCTGCAGATCTCCAAAAAATTAATCCATATGCAAATCTGGATTGTATATGACTGTAATAATAAACTAGCAAGGTATTCATATCCACCGATTTTCTAATCTTGTACATCGCGTAACAGAATTTAGTCATTTCCCTGCTTAGCTCTTCTATATGAGTTCCTTAACGCAATTTAGAGTCTGAAGTCATATCCAGAAATTTTACTGACCCGTTTTATTCAACATAATGCCTATTGGAAAGACCCACGGCAACACGTATCTCAGAATTGAAAACCATTAAATTCGTTTTTACAATGTTTAATTTCAGTTTATTCATTTCACACCAGTCACACATTCGCTGCAATATCCTGTTAACGGCGACCGTAATTTCGTCGTTTGAATTAGCCTTGATTATGTACGTAGTGTCATCAGCATACTGATGCAATTCTCCCGTATTTATAAAGCTATTTAAATTGTTAATGTAAATCAGAAATATTAGCGGACCTAGGATTAACCCTTGTGCTATCCTTGTGTAATCGAAGAAGCTGATGAATAAAAGCATGACCTGTTATTATTTTTCGCACCCATGAGACAAACACGATGGGTTCTGTTCTTCTGTTTGACATATAATACTGTATGAATTTCAACGCATTGCGACGAACTCCGTACCTTTCGAGTTTTTTATACAATACTTGGTGGTTATTCGTGTCGAAGGCCATACTAAAATCAAAATATAAACCGCAAACTTTTGTTTTGCTGTCAAGACTAGATAAAATTGATTCCATACAGTTAAAAATTTCCTTCTCACACGAGCCACCTGGTAAAAATCCGTACTGAGTGGAACTTAAAAGATTGTATGCTTTAAAGAAATTGTATATAATATCATAGAAAAGGAAGAAAGTAAACAAATGGGTCTATAGTTGTCCATACTATTCCTGGTACCCTTCTTGTAAACCGGGACAATTTTTGCATGCTTAAAGGCCTCATGAAACACAGATTTGGCAATACTCTCAATGGCTGCACGATGGACGCGCAACACACTTTATAAGATTTATAGGAGTGTCATCCAAACCGAAGGATGGAATTATTTTACTTACTTCTGCAACTGTAGCAGGCAACAGATACAAACTAATTTCATTGTTACGTGTGCCACTTACAACAGAGCGTACACCACAACTGCTACTAGGCGGGATAGTGAAATGCTGTAGAAAAATATTTGAAACTATTTGAGGATCCCTGAGGCAGTAGTATCATTTTCTCTAACGACAATTGTGTCTCCTTGTAAGTCTGTTTTTCAATTTCAATTCACTGTTTATTATATTCCATATTTCTCTAGATTTATTGGATGATGTAGTAATTCTTTGACTTGGCTGGTTTCTTTTAGAATCATCAATAAGTTGTTTTAATTCTCGTTCTCCTTTTCATAAATTTGTTCATTATTTGTTATTTTGTATAAGTGAAAAATATTTGCGATAAATCCGATGAGAATTGTAGTATAGCGTCGTCGAGATAAATACGTTTCTGAGTATATTGCGGGTGTTGTGGTGTAGGTACATGCATACTTAAGGTGATAGCTTTGTGGTCGATAAAATAGCAATCGGATACGGATAAACGCCGATTAAACGCCGCAGGCAAACCGTACCTTTAACTCGGAAAAATCCAACATCAAATCTAAATATGTACTCACTAAGTCGCGAAAAACTACAGGAAGTTTACTTGCGCCATAGAAACTCGAGCAAATTATTGCAAATAATTGTAAGTTACTTGCGACAAATATCGCGTAAATAACGCGGGTAGCCTGCCAGTATACGCAGGTAGGGGCCCTAAAGTGCAAAGCTTAAGGCCTCTTTCAGACGAAGCGGCTTGGTTGATTCAACTAAGTTACCTAGTTTACTCCCAACTACACGCAAAAGAATCTATTATCAATCTGAATATTTTTATTTATTCAGAAATCGGAGCTTAATATATATTTAAGTAAACTAAATCTTGTTGGTGAGAACATAAGAGTAAATTCTCTGAAAACACAACATACTGTTAGAACAAATAATATAAATATTTGCATTGAAGTATACTTCCTCCAAATGAACATTGTTATTGTTGTAAGGAATAATCTATGCCCTCATAGTGAGAAAGTCTGTAGATTCAAAATAAAATCCCTTATACGTTTGGTATAATGAATTACTATATACAATTATTAAATGTTTTGTACTGAAAACATGAAATATCAAATTGAAATTACCATAATATTAAAATATTTGAAACGAATTTTACCCCACCATTTATTGCACTAAAGCTTATCTGTCATTGGTTCCCTCTTTTTTTAGGGGGGTATAGGGGTTTTGCATATACATACGCTTTACTTGACGTCACTTTTTGAATGACCAGCGAGCAGTATTGTTGGTTGTGAGTGTAAGTAAATCTAAATGGATACCCCAGTTGTTTCACGGCTGCTTAGATTAGATGCTTAGATGCACAGATGCCACCATTAAAATATTCGAAGGTAAATACGTACGTGTTATCTAATATTAAAGGATTACTGGTTTAAATAGCTTTGAAATAATACTTAGATTCAGCGGCATTGTGTCGATAATATTGAACGTGGTAGGTATGTGCATTAACAAACATATGTAAGTATTACCAAATATTATACCAGCATACATAGCCAGCATCAATCTAAACATATGGTTAAAGAAATGTTCCACTGGCGTACTATAGATGACACCACAAGTATTCTCTTATGGAAATTTATTACTACTACAAATGCACAACAATAGAAAATGCTGGTGGTGTCATCTATAGTGCGCCAGTGGAACATTTCTTTGACCGTATGTATACTGGTATAATATCTGGTATTACTAGTTATTAGTTTTCAGTAGGTAATACCAGCAAATTGTCATACTGATTGAAATTATATCAGTAACCAACGCCGACTAGATATCAGGCCTAGGCATTGAGTGGGAAGTATCCCGAGAACATAACATCTATACCTCTACGCATCAATATCCCGGGCTAATTCCTTGGAGTACCCCGACACGTTATCTTCTCCCAAACATTGTAAAACTATAAAGTCTAATAGTAAATTTATTTAATTGCGTAAAATTTCTTCATATATTAATTTTCGAGGTTTTTTGGTGTTACAGACACAGAATTAGTAGGTAATTATACCCTTGAATAGTAGAAATGCTTAGATTAAGCAGGTAACTGTTATAAGTTCAATATACTTATATTTTGGAAGCAAATAATGGCAATACTTCAAATACTACTTTTATATACTTCTATCAAATGTACATAAATTATTAAGGCACAAATATAATAGTTTCCAGTTGATCAGTTAAGAAAATTTGTTTACTCAAATCTAAAATAATTATTTTTGTGGTGAAAATATATGTTCATAATGATGTTAGTGTATTGATTACATTTGAACTAAAAAAATGTTTCGTCTAACAAATGCACGGATTTAGAAAACTGAACAAATTTTATTCTCAATATAAATGTATCATCTTCTTGCTTATATAAGAAGTTGTGTTATATTCAATGTGATGCATTTATATTCAAATTGAGTAATTTTTTTTTGTATAGTTGATTGTCATTTAAGACATACTCAAGCCGTAGAAGCGGACTAGTTGACTCCGTGTGAAAAGTTCAGGCGGCTCCCAATCATTTGCTACATCAGTATGCCCCTTGACAACCGTCCGTTCAACTAGTGGAATCAACTCGTCTAAAAGAGGCCTAAGAGTGAGGTTTTCGTGGTTTTCCTCGCTCTCTTTGGCTACTTCTGAGCGATGAAGACTTTAATGTTTCAAACGAGGCGGTTTAGTTCATTCACCTAAGTGGCCTGGTTTACTTACTCTCAACTAGCTGATTGTCATTAAAGACCTATTGAAGTCGCCGAAGCGGATAAGTTGACTCCGTGTGAAAAGGTTCATATCAGTATGCTCCTTGACAACTGTCTGTTCAACTAATCGCTTCGTCTGAAACAGGCCTAAGTCGCTTCACGAGCGCAGGTGTAATAATAATTCATGGCCGGTCAATGCCCCCTGAAAAGGGAGAAATTTAAGACTTCTCTTTTTTTGAGTGCGGCTCCGCAAATGTGAAATCGTTCTCATTAAACACCGCTATACGAAACTAATGGAGTATGTAAATTATTAAATTGATGTAAGGCATTTACTACATACATAATTACTTGGTTTTTAATTCTTTATTTCACTAATACACATTTAAAAGTTTTTATATCCATATTTTAACTACCTCCTATGAAAGAATCGTTATTGCAATAGTTAACTGTTTCTCACCTTAATTTGTGCTATGTATTTTTTGAGCTAAAATACTCGGTGTACGATATTGCAGAAACCGTAGTTGATAAATTTATGTCTACTCTTAAAAGTTTGTGTTGACGAACTTCTGAGAAAGAAATAAAATTTCTGGCTATATTGCCGTATATTACATAAACTCATTAACTAAAAATTATTTTCAAGTGTGGCTAAGAGTGCCTGTAGGATACTATTTAAATAATTGTAGGTGTATGTGTGTGTGTGTGTGTGTGTAGGGATATTTTTAAGATGTTATATTACCCGGCCAACGATCTGCATACTGGCAGGTCAGACTTGCACAGCTGATGAACTTCAGGTATATGGCAAATGTGCAACTTCAGTGAATCTGGGGAATCGTAGTAGTAGGCCATGCGCGAGACTCTTTACCCAGGATCAGAGGCCAGTGCTCGGTTGCCTACCCTATCAAACGGAACGCGTGACGTTACAGCGAAGAAAATCACCGCTCGGAAAATAACCGAGGAAGTTATATTTATTGTAACAGGTCTCAGAAAATATTTTGTAAATTAAATCACACCGGAATTTTTTTTGTATTTAACCGAATTCATCAGAAATTTTTGAACCGCTCTCGTTACAAATTATTCCTTTCAAATAAATTATTCGCCGTATTCCTAACGATAATTACACGCACGGTTATCTCATACCGCTTCGGATATAACTTGTAAGTTAATGTAATGATTTTTGAGTTTAAACCTTACTTTAGGAATATGTGAAGGTTCGGTGAGCAGTGCCGGTCGAAGACCTTCGAACTACCAGTTGCTTCGTCTACCTATTTCGTATTTGCAACGGCAAGGGTTTCCACGTTTCTAGACTGAAGGGACCCTAGACGACGTGTGACCCGGCCGTTTGAAGTTCAAATTTAATCGACAAAGTAAGTGCTATCACCCCTATTAAACGAATGTATTGGTCTTCCGGTTTTGTAGCAACTGCGCCGTCTGCAATACTTATTTAGAATAACGCAAAGAGTTACAAATTTATAGCATTTAGACTAATTGAAATAAAACAATAATATAGAAAACTATACTATTAGGAGGTATTGAACTTGGAATTGGTTAAAGTACTGACTCATTCAGGGTTAATTTAAATTATCCCAATGTAATTTGAAAGCGGCAATTGCATCCAGAAGTACAAGAGCGGTCTTTGAAAGCTAATAAATGAGGACACTAATACTATATTTTAACATAATTGATACTGTAATTCTTGTTTATGTATTATAATCGATTAAAACATCTTTTTAAATAAAACATTATGTATTTACAACATATTAGCTAGTGCGTTTAGTAGAAAAGGAAATTATAAAAGAGGACGGCTCTACACTGCCTTAAAAAAAGTTACTACCTACATATGATGAACGTAAACACTTTCGAATATGAAGCATAAGAGAAAATAGCATTAATAATCAATAAGCCAATATTTAAAGATGCTCCGACAAAAATAGCGTAAAATGCTATCGGTCTTTTTTATTTCAATCGTAGTGAAATGTATCTCTAAATAATTCCCGATGTTTTAATAAAATAATGAAAAGATAAATTTTAAAATTTTATTAATATTTTGATTATCCGTTCATTTATGTTTCCTTCTGTTTGAACATATGCTAATTAGGCAGAGCAGTACGTTACATATACCTAACAGTGGAACTAATTTATTAGCTAAATTCAGCTTTGTAAACAACAAGCAGGACAGGTAAGTATTGAGTTTTAATTTAATTTTCCATTAAGCAACATGATATGTATAATGCTTTTCTGGCAGTTTTGTCGAAACACAAAATATTGTTGCCGAAAATTAATTGTTTTTTTAAGTTAGCTTCCTGTGAAGAAAAACCCGGCAGATATACATGATGTTAGTAAGGTAACGTAGACAAAACAACTTTAAGATTAAGTTAAAATTAAACTTAAATGCAGAATGCCATCGTTTTTATTGAAATCAAAAAAACCGAGACTGTGAGTGGGTATACACGACGGAGTACACTTAATGTTATATCAATATTGCTTTGACAAATGTCATTATATCACATTTTCACTCAATATTCCCAATGATCTTAAATTTAGGTGTGTTCATGGACGACTTGTCTACTGTTTCGTTTATCTTTAAATGGTAACCAAAGAAGAGAGATATGTATTTGAAAGAAGCCCTGCTTAAGCTGATAGAAAAATGATGAAATTATGTCTCCTTTGGATATTAAAAAACATAAGAAACAGAAATGTTAGACAATATAATAACAATTTTAACAAGTGACCCAATAACAACAGAACTTATCTTCAAGAAAGCGGTCATGAAGCTGCCATTTAACCCAACATTCAAACGTACAGCAAGAGAAAAAAGTTTCCGCGTAGCTTGGTAGTAAGGCAAAATATGACGTGAACACAATTTTTACGGGATATATTGTAACATCCGGCTCTACTCAATAAAATAAATAAAAAGAATTTAGGTATTTCTTTTCGGCTAACGGCAACCGGCAAAAGACATCGCCAACTGTTATGTTTGTTTGCGGTTTTGAGATAAGATCGTAAAAAGATGTAAACACCCGACTATCGAATTTTTAAAATATATGTTTTTACGGCTACTTGGCATTTTTACTTTCTGGATTATTAAATATTAAGTTAAATTACCTATATGAAGAAGAGGAAAAGAAAGCAAATGAAAGATCTGATTCGTCACACATTTTTACTATAGTTTGGCGAGTTAAGATTGTCAGGAATTAAAATAAAATTTAATTGGCGTGATTACTTAAATAACTTTACTTTTAATTTAAATTTCTGCAACAGAAAACCATGTTTCTTACTGTCTTTATCTATTGGTAAAAAGATAACTTTCATAAAACTTCGTATGAAATTGAACTATTCAATACTTAAATGTAGGAATATTATGAGAGTGGAAAGTATTTCATTAGTGTTTATGCGTTTATAAGAGAAATTTTAAAAATTAAGATATTTTCATTGGATAATTTTGAAAATATTTTACACAACGCCGCAAATTCACTACTCACGGCTCTATCAGTGCTAAGTATAGTGATATTGATTGATAACAATAGTAATAATTTACTTTTTGTCTTCTCTACTAATTGAAGCTATACAGGGTTATTATTGTATAGCACTTTTCAAAATAAAGGGGTTTAAAGATATACATGAGCAATGCCTATATACAAAAAATGACGGTTCTAAGTACACGGAGTACCGAGAAAATGATTTTTCTTTATTCGAGTCCGGCCCTGACTCATTTAGCATACCGGTGAACCATCGGTCGTTGCTACACTTTGAACGTTGGGATTACATTTAGTGTGCACTTGCTATTCGCAGTGGATGCATGCGTTTGCAATGGCAGCGTATAAATTTGAAACACGCTACATAAAGTTAACAATCATTCATTAGTTTTATTGCAAACATAATAAGTTTATTTTAAAATAAATGTAACCTTTAAAATGTACTACTATTTTACGTGATACACGAGTTCATGACAAAAGCACATCATAAAAAAAACACCTGACTGCTTTGTTTGCATTCTGGTGCTTCCGTCTTATCTCAGTTTAAATCTTGTGTAAATAACATCTGCTTTGAATGAATTCACTATGCCTAGCATTTAATTTTTTCGATGTTTACTCACAGATGGTTGAAATTCATTTCCTATCAGATTTATGTGTATACAAATGGTAAACACAGATGTGGGCCGTCTTTAACTACATTTTGGGCCCTAAAATTTGGAAAATTACAACATGCGCATAGAACCGTAATTTTTTGTATATAGGCATAACTCATGTATATCTTTCACCCCTTTATTTTTAAAAGTGCTATACAATAATAACCCTGTAGATATTAAATGCAGGCGTAATATTTGCTGATAATTCCTGTTTTATTACGCCGTCCTACTTGCCTACTTCTATTTGAATTTATTCATCAAGAGTAGAACCCTTTTATCTCATATTCATTAGTAAATAATTTTAATATGTCCCGTAAATATTGCTATTATTTTATTTCATATGAAGTATTTTGAAAGCTTTCTTTTTACCAATAGATAATGACAGTGAGTTATTGATTTTAGAAACACTTTTTTTTTTCTGTTGTTGTAGATATTTAAATTAAAAGTAAAGTTATTTAAGTAATCACATCAATTAAGTTTTATTTTAATTTATGACAATCTTAAGTGGCCAAATTATAGTTAAGAATTTGTGACGAATCAGACTTTTATTTAGTTTCTTTTCCTCTTCTTTATATAGGTAATTTAACTTAATATTTAATAACTCAGAATGTAAAAAATACTTCCACCTAGTAGGGTAAATAGATATATTTTAACCTTTTCGGTAGTCGGGTGTTTACATCTCTTTACATCTTATCTCAAAACCGCAAACAAACATAACAGCTGCCCGTGTCTATTGCCGGTAGCCGAAAAGGCATACCTAAATTATTTTCACTTATTTCATTGAGTAGAGCAGGATGTACAATATATCTCGCAAAAATTGTGTTCACGTCATACTTTTCTTTACTACCAAGCTACGCGGAAACTGTTTTCTCTTGCTGCACCTAATACTATTCAAACTTTTTTTGTAGATTGGTGAATATTACCTCAGATCGCAGAATAATGTAGTTAATAGCGAGCATAAAAAATCATCAGAATTGAACCGTCACTGGATATTTCGAAAAGTGTTGTTTATAATACAATTGAGAACCATAAAAATAACATAATAATCAGAAATACAAGTATATTAGAAGTTAGCAATAATAGGAAGGAGAAATATGTTAAATTGTCATTTTGCCTAGGTTACATGAGAGGCATACCAAAACGTTTCTTCAAATTCAAACTCCAAATTGCTTCTACTTCAAATATGAGTCTTGAAAATATTTTAGAAAGTGCTAAAAATCAAGTAGATAACTTATAAAAATCAAAAACTTATAAAATACCATGTAAAGTTTCTGGTGAAATATTAATTGGACGTTGGAGGAGTACTGACTGTACAGATGTCCTACCGAAGATTGGATCTTTGATTACACCTCTATTTTTAATTTTAGGAAAAAATCTTTGATACAAAAGTCTTACAGAATTCAATGCTGCATAACCTACAAATATTTTGACTATACAGGCTGTTCCAAAAGTAGGAAAACGCATACTTACTCCGTTTTTTTTTTAATGGAACAGCCTATATATTATTCTATTCCACGTAGAGAAATAACATCACTTTATATAAGTTACTATATGTCTATCTATAATAACAGCATTGTTATTTGCGCTTTTCAAAAAAAATGGCTCTTCTGCAAGCTTTCAGTTAAGACGGCGTAGTTTGTGTATGCATTTGTTTTATATATTCATGTTTGAAATACCATACACACATATGTAGCCTGATGCAACAGTGAAACTGAAATCACTATAATTATATACACGTGTCCACTATAATCCTGACCTTTTGCTTAACTTTAGCCCATGGTAACTTGATCTTTTTTTTTAAATAGCGCCAACCATCGTTGTGTATGTTAAATCAACCCTTACAAAAAACTCGTTTAATTTATACCAAACATCTATGATACCTTATGCAGAAAGTCTAACGAATTTTCTATTAATTTTCATGTTAGCTTAGTATAAAAATTTTATATAATTACATAAAGCCTCGAATTAGTAAATAGGTGTTAGTATCAGATAATAAAATATAAAACTAATGACATATTTTTTGAAAAAAGAATGATATTGATTGATAATAGCAGAAATAATAATTCTTATTTCTAATAGGGCAGATCATGACAATTATTTCACCAACATAATAGCTAAACTGTCAACAAATAATTTTGTATGAATACTTTATGCTTCTTACATGTCAGTGATTGTTTATTTATTTTATTATATATTTATTTAATTATTTAAATAGTATGTATTTTATTCATAAACCATTAAACTAAGACTTAATGATTGTCTTTTATTTATAATAAAAAACAAAATGTTCATTTGTTTTTTTTCAAACCACAACAAAATACATCCTTTTTTAGGTTTTTTAATTATCAATTAATTAAAATATCATTAACCATTAAGTTTTATTAATTATCAATATTTATAGCAGTTGTTCAAAAATATATCCTTTTTCTGTTAAGCATATTTCTACTCTCTTTTGCAAATTTTGGAGCAGTTTTTTCAACAAAATGGATAAAAATGCCTCCTTCATTTTATTCTTCCTATTTGTCTATGTGAATGGCTCTTTCTTAAACACAAAAAAAGAAATCACGGAAAACGTATTACATAATAAAAAATATTTTTTTTTAGCTTTGACTTTTAATTAGTTATTATTAACTATTATTAATTAAATATACTGGTTGTGTAGTAGGTTATGGTAATAGACAATTACCATAGCTTACCAAACATTTCTGTTAATTATAGGAATATATTAAATTTCTTTCTATTTTCAAAAAAAAAGTTACCTGGAATATTCACATATCAAGTAAATTTTTAGGAATATTTGTCCATGAAAATTTGAAATGGTCACATCACATTGAATATTTGTCGAAAACGTTATCTAAAACATGTTATGCCTTGAAGCAATTGAAAGAAACGTGTAATATCAAGACTTTAAAAACTTTTTATTATTCTAATATTATCAATTTGTTGCATGTATGCGTTATGGAATTATCTACTGAGAAATGTCATATGAAGCAAATAGAATATTCTTAATACAAAAACGAACAATCAGAATTATTTTCAATATGAAATATGGTGATTCCTGCAAGATTGTTAAAAATAATTTAATTTTTACTTTTTATGATTTATATATGTGTATAGGAAACATTATGCTTTGTTTATAAACAAAAACGAAGAATTTTGTGCGTATAATTATTCCTAGGAGTATAATACGCGTGTCGATACTTATCTGTTGCTACCTCCACCTAGAAAGGCAATGTTTCAAAAGAACCCATATTACATTGGCTTTAAATTCTATAATAAGTTACCCCGTAATATAGAAGAAATTTCAAATTTTAATTTATATAAGAAAACCGTTAAGCAATATTTATGGGATAAAAACTGTTACAGTGTTAGTGATTTTTGTTAATATAATTATGTTATCTCTTTTTCTTTCTTTTTTTGTGACTTGTTTGAGGCATGCATTTTAATATTATGCTTTTGAAATAAACGATATATCTATATTAAGCTGACTTGAAAATTAATGGAAAATGCGTTGGATTCATTTAAAAATAATTATCTTCAATATCCTGCGTGGGACTTGAAAAATGTTTAGCATGAATTGAAAGGGCGTAACAGAAGGATTAATTTAGCATAAGCAAAGATATAGGCTGCTATTTAAAAAATCGAGTTACCTTGGGCCAAGGTTAAGCAAATGTTCAGGACCATAGTGGACACCTATATATAGTTATATCGATTTTAATTTCACTGTTGCATCAAGCTAAGTATGTATGTATGATATTAAAAATGTGAATTTCTAAAGCAAATCCATATACAAACTACGCCGTCTTAACCGAAAGCTTTCAGCGGGCCTATTTTTTTTTAAAGCGTAAATAACACCGTTGTCGTTACAGATAGGCATATAGTAGCTACTATAAAATGATGTTATTTTTTTCGTAGAATTTACAAATGGAATAATATACAGAGTATGGAAAAGGTGTAGAAAAAGTACTTCTCAATTATTGAATTTTATTTTTTAATTTACTGCATTTAATAACAAAAACTCCTCTGCACTACTGGTTTCGGCTTTTCTGCCTTCTTCAGGTGCAATAATTGTTTTTTAAATTAAAAGATGCAATAGTCGAAGATTTAAAATTTTGAAAACTGGTGGACTGTGTATTAGCACAGTATTAATGTATTAACATTAGAATACGTTGGTGTTAGCTCCGCGGTCGAATCTTCTTCGAACACTAACACCTTTCAACGGTGGCTTTCACACAACCTAACGTACGAAATACTGTAAGTCTAACCCAATTATGGACATAACATTACCATTAATATACAGGATGTATCAGATATAGAGGTAAATATAATAATATGTAGCAACTGTAATCATATACGATCAAAAAGTTTTAATGCACAGGGGATCTATCTGTAAGCATTAACGAGAAAAAAAATATTTTGTAAATGCCGTGGGCTAGAGCCGCACCTGTGCCCAACCTAAATGCTGTCCGAGTATACCCCCACATACCACTATCATTGTGTGGATCACCGCTTGGAGTGCAAGCCACTTCCAACATTTTATTTAAATTCTTCCCGTCTCGAAAAAACGATCCTTTTCAGGACCATCATGATTTCATATAAAGAAAATCGAAGCTTGATGGATCGGCAAAAGCGCGGGAATGTATAGATCCATTTGCGCGCGACATCATAGTAAAAAGGCGTGTTTGTAAATTTTCTGTATCTACATTTATTTCTGTGTAATTCGATTCAATTCATTTTGCGTTATTTGATTAAATAAATCCAAAAGAAATAACTCAGATTCATGTGGTACCGTTTATTAACAAGTAGCTCTCGATTCTACAAAGCAAAAGAAAAATATTTACGTTTTTTGTAACTACTGAAATCGCATATCCGGTGGAACTCGAACGTCTTATCAGGATATTAAAAATAATACTTTGTAGACTTACGTAGAATGCTCTTAACAAAAAAGAAATGTTTATTTTATAAAAAGAAGAAATTTAAAATACCTCAGTTTTGCTATTTTTACAAGGGCACACTGGCCGATTGGCCCTTATTATATTTTATAAAAAGAAGAAATTTAAAATACCACAGTTTTGCTATTTTTACAAGGGCACACTGGCCGATTGGCCTTTATTTATTCAGAATGACGTTAAATGAACTTACGGCATGCCATTAAGAATAATACTAAATGAGTGCAATGTATTTATACATAATACCACGTTTAGCGGGTGCGCATCAGGCCCGGACTAAAGAATTTTTGGCTCTAAATTTTACTTTTTTTTATTTTTTAATGATGAAATCCGATTTCGGCGGGTTTGTGCTTTATATGTCGTGTAGTTAACACCCAAGTAAAATTTACTTTTTTATATTCTTTTTATTCTTTTATATTATATTATTTTGATACATCCTGTATAGGGTGTTCCATTTAAAGTAACGGGAGAAAGTATGCGTTTTCCTACTTTTGGAACACTATGTATAGTGAATACTATTTTTTGGTTATACAGAATTGAATTCTGTGAAATTTTAGTAAAAACACTTTTCCTAAAATTAAAAATGGAGCTGTACTCAAAGACCCAGTCTTAGAAGGGACGCCACTGTACACGTTAATTTAACAGAAGGGGTGTGGATCTAGTTTTTTTTCAACCCGTTCGCACCTCTGGAGTACTGGATTGCTATTTGTAGAAATCGTTGTTAAATGTAAAAGCTGACGACTTATTACAGTAATGATTAAGTGACTAATTAACCATTACTATGCCATTTTTAGGTATAAATTTAAAATAGTTTTATTGCAGTTATTTAGTCTACTTTTACTACTGATGGTGACAGCTTTACTACTAAAACTTGCGCTCTGTGCAGTAAAGTTTATGATAAGGGGTTTTGAAGTGTGGAAGTCAGTGCTACAGTATTTCTCTTATCGTATCAATTGGATCAAAGGCATTACGAAGAATCTTTTTTACTGATAAAACACTCACTAAATTGTCACTTTTGGACTTTTGTCGAAACTCATTTACAAACGACATTAGTCTACAAAAACAAAGCTGTTGGTGTGAAATTGTGTACGATAAAATCGTTAATATACCTTTTTCTCATTTTCTTTTACCATTTCTTGACTAAGGATGCTGTGAAAAAATCGTAAACGATAAATGCGTTTATTAAGGGTATAAAAGTCAGAGAGAGTTATGTGGAACAATAAGTTACTAAAACATTAGTATTGGGTTTATGAAATTGTTGTTATTGACAATGCTAGGAACCTATGCAGTAAGTGTTGGGCATGAAAGTTTTATCATAATTCACGGTAGATCGTCCGCTTCATAATGCGACTTCAAGCATTCTACTTCATTCACTGCGTGAATGAAGGGCTTGTGCATGAAGTAAATCTTCCACATTGCTTTCACGAGAATAAACGTGTAGCAATCTGTTTGTACGTAAACAATTTACTATTTTTTTTATCAATAAGTTATTATCGATAAGATATTTGCCCAAAAATTAAATTATAACGTATTATAAAATCCACGCCGTGAACGGAGCTGCTTGCTCCTGCCTTTCACGAAATATATCCATTCATATCGTGAAAGCAACCTTGAGCCTTTGTTTCATTCGTTATGTGGCTTGGCACTGCAATATTTACTCATAGCTCAGGCGAATGAAGCAACGTCCATCGCAACATTACTATGCAGCTATTCTACCAAGGTTTATTGGCACTTTTTGTAAATTCATCTTCTTAAGTAAAGAATAAATACCAAGATTTATAGTTTACATTTACGATTTAAATTTATGTTTGCAAAGCAATAATTATGGTACTCCTATCTCATGGCAGAGTAAGTTTACGTCTTTAAAAAGTAGGACTTTTCAGAAAGAATAGCAATTCGGCGTGGAATTAATAATAAAAGTTATTTTTTCTTCTACTAAATCTGTACTAGGCCCACACTGTACGTAATATTTTACACAGTCAAAAAATAGTAATTTTGTAAGTATCTGCAAATAAAAATCCCGTATATACGTCTTGTTTATTGTATAAAATATTAGTTGTTGATATTTTTACTTCAAAATAGGTGTATTAAAACGTATTTCATATATACATGTTACCAAAATATTATTAATATATTTATGACGTATATGTTTTGTAACACAGTATCGCTATCATACATTTGAGTTACTCCTGTGGCGAAAATAATATCTAATTTTTTAAAATGGAATTTTAGGCAAAGTTTAAATATTTTTATCACTTTTTATTCGAAAAATCCAAATGTACATAAATAACGGAAAAAGCCACCACTTCTTTAGCTGATCATGAGCTACATTAGTAACGAATTAAGGCAATAATAAGAGAAGATCGAATTTTTTTCTGATAAATAGGTATAATGACGCGTAAGAAAGAGAACGTAGCAAATGAAGTTATCCCCTGGCAAATTTCTCAATTTGGTAGCAGAAGTGTACGTTCATAGGATGCTGAGAGTTTGAATTATTTAGAGGCAATTATTTCAAGAACCATGTAAATCATGGGGTACCTACAGAATTAGCTTCGTAGATAACTCCAACAGATATACCTTTGGAATCCAAATTAGCGAGAAACAGATAACAAACGTAATAATATTTATATTCTAATTTATAAGATAGAAGTAACTTTTTCAAAAAAAAAAAAAACGACGTCTTCACAAACACTGTAATTAGATTGTTCACAGCTCATAGCGGTATCATAAATAATACTCCTAAAGAGAAGAAATTCCCAGAACGATAATGAATGAAATAAACAAAAAAGTTGAGCAGAAAAACTTCGCCATAATACAACATAAATGTAGCGATATCCATAATTTAGTAACTGAATTTTAGCTGTAGGTTCTTTTGTGTTTTATTTTCTTGAATGATGTGATAATGTCTTATAACTCGATTTTTATGTTTATACATCAAGCGCCGTGAAATTTTGTTTGCTCCTTTGTTATAAATCCCGAGTCTAATCTCATTTAAATACTGTAAGTGCATAGCGTAGCTTGAAAGGTTTCTTTAAATTCTCGAAAGAGAAAACGATGATATTTCTTTACCTATTTCCTTTTAGTATCCGAATTTTTTGTTAGATTTCGTGTTGCGATCTCATTTTTTCATATACTGACACTATAGCTATGTTATATCAACAGTTCAAATTAAGGGTTTTGCCCAATTCCTAAAAAGTTTTTCTATGAATTTTTCAAAGTCGACATTTTTACAGTTTATTTTCTTTCAACCCCTGAATTTTGCAAAGAAATTCCATATTCATACATAATTTATACAGCAGTAACCGCCTCAATTGTAAACAGAAGGGCGCAAATCATAGAGATGATATATGTAACTGTTTGCAGTTTGGATCTCATGCAATATACTATATATTATCTAGCGTCACATGTTTTTAAATAATGAGATTTGTCAAATAAAATGCTTTTGATTGTGTAACTAGCAGCAATGTATTGTTACAGTTCTTAACAAAATATGTTTTCTTATTCATGTACCATCTTTAACAAATTAAATGAGAATTGAAGCTCCATAAATCCTCGATTATTTATACAACCGAAACTGTAGTACTGTGTAGTGAGCAATGCGTAATTCAGAATTGATTGCAAATAATTTTTAATTACTATTTCAGGAGCTTCGATTGCATTAATAAATAATTGAAAAGTTGCGGAGTATAGATTCACATTTAATTTGCTACAGATGGTAGGCTACATGAATATATCCGTTAAAATTATATGACATTTGTATTATACTTTAGATCCTGAGGCTAGTGATGTGCTTAACTAACGATTTTGCACTTGTTATATCAAATGAATGACAGATCGTTCATTAGCTTACCGAGGACTTGGAGCTCGGCAAGGCAAAGATTCCGAAATATGTGTCTATACATATAAAACATATGTAATACTTGAGGGAGCGATGAATAGAATTGTAAACAATTTTTTGCTGATAGATCGGCTTTGTACCTATTCGGCCGCATATTCCACAAAATCTGTTGGTTTATTTATCGCGCAAAAAGTTTATATACAACGCTTCTTAATCATTCACTCGCTCAAGTACATACTACGTACACAGGTATTATATAAACGCATAGAGTGTCTATTAGTTTTCGGAATCTTCGCTCTGCCAAGTTCCGAGTGCTCTGTAAGCTAATGAACGATCGATCATTTATTTGATAAACCAGCGCAAAAATCGTTCGTTAAGCACATCACTACCTGAGGCTACTGTATTTGAGCTTTGTAATTCTTTCTCTAGTTACTTTAAACTCTTTTTCCGCTATTGTTTGTGTAAAAGAGATCGTAATCTTTAATATGAATCAAGAAAATGTTTTTTTGGATTAGATGGTTTTTTTTAAGTTGTTAATTCTTTGGAAGAATTGGACTAAATTTTGTTATTGTTTTATTGAGAGATACATATTTCCAAGAGATACATAGATAATATTTTGAAATTACCAATAAAAGCCATGACTGGCTTTTGATGGCCTGTTTAGCTGGACAACTTACTCCCAGTTTTACTTTATCAACGGCAAAAATGTAAATAATGTGTTCGATTTTTCAAACTTCGAATACCTAAGTAATGAAGACTATAATTATTCAACCCATCAAGTTAATATATCCAACAGGAAACTGCACAACTTTGAATGCATTGCAGTTAGCGTGAGTGTGTTTCCAAATCACACACTACTACTAATGCTACCAATATTACAAGTGAAGTGCTTTTTGCAAGTACGTTGGCGAGTGTATCCAATAATATAGAGTTCATATTTTAATAATATATTTTTCTAATTGTTAAAGGCCAGGAATTTATTATCTAATCCACTTATCATGCTAATTAAGTCTAAGTAATAAAGCAGATAATTTGTATATAGGTAACGATAATTTCAGTTTGAGATTTCCAGTTACAGTGCTTAATGGAACTATGGGGAGGTAGAAAGTTCACTGAGGAATGTATATCTCTGCAAATACTATCTCTGGGTTTTAGAATATTCTGGCACCATCCTTTCACAGAATTTTTTCATTACACAACCAACGAACTTAAATATGAAGTTAGAAATATAATAAAAGTAGGAGACGTAAAAGGCTCAAAACAGATTAAAGAAAAACAAAAAATAACCTGAAAGTATTTATGATGAAAACTGAATGTGGAACTTCAGTTGGGAACGGTTTAAACCTGAAACACGCTGAGATGGCTAGTGAGATGGAAATTTTAGTTTATAGTAGGGTTCTGGTCAAAAAAATTATCAACTCTGGGTTCGTCCTATCGATCGATCCCAAAGTGCGTCTGCCTCTCCGCGTCCACTGCCGGGCAGTTGACAAGAAGGTGAGCAGGAGTTTCCTCCAAACTCCCACACTTCCTGCACAGGAGACAGTTCATTAGCCCCATGCGATACATGTGTTTATTTAATGCCCAGTGCCCAGTTAAGATTCCTGTGAGCAATCTCAATCTGTCCTTGCTCATAAAGACTGCCTTACAGATTCTTTCCTCATTCGGTTAAAGCCCTAGAGAGTTACAGTGTCTAACGCCGGCGAGTCCATTCCAAAAGCAACAGTGCCTAGTAGCAAGTTGGGAGCTGACAAACGTTTTGATGCTGTCGTATGAGCTACCACATGTCGGTTCTAGACATAAACACGGCAGCTCGCTGGCACCATTTGCTAACGTCTCAGCTATTTCATTGCCGTTGATCCCAGAATGACCTGGCACCCATCTTAATAAAACATTTAGATGTTCCGCCATCTGTTTAATGTTTCTGTGGCATCTTAGTACTACTTCAGAGCCAAATCTGACAGCTTTGAGAGTAGCCTGACTGTCAGAGATGATTTCTACCTTTCCATTCTTGCGTAGGCAGTTTGAGATGCCTTCAGTATAAGTCTGGTTGACAATAATTTCGGCCTTTAATCTCGGCTGATACGAGTATTTTAGAGCCGAATATAGTGGGACACTGGAGTTTGGAAAACTTCCTCCTCCATGAGAACGGAACCATAGTCGTTTGCTAGAGTTGACTTTAAGACCATCTCTTATACACCACCTCTCTCAAGCCTGAGCGCGACCTGTATCTTTAAGGATACCACCCCCTCAAATTTTTCGCAGACAAGAATGGTGATGTCATCGGCATAGCCCTGCGCCCGGAAGCCCACTCCCAAAGTTCAGAGAGCAGGCCGTCCACTACAAGGCATCATAGCAGCGGTGACAGTACGCCGCCCTGTGGGCAGCCCACTGCCACAGCCGCAGAGGTTCTGCTAGACGTGAACCTTTCTGTTTCTTATCATGTTGCCGATCCACCTCGTAATCGTTGGCTCGACTCCATGTTTTCGCAAATCCCGATGTCACGATGTCACGAAATAACCAAGTGTTTTTCTTCAACCAATTTTCAAATTGTTACTTGAACGAAAATGCTTTTCATTTTGTTCAATCATTGGCACATCTTTCACAGTGTATTAGTAAACATATGTTTTTATCAATTTATGAATTAGTCAACTACATTTGTAGTTTACGTGAAAGTCTTCGTTCTGAAACAAATTCTACAGATACATGTTAAAATAGATATTGTTTCATAATAGTTTTCGTATGGCGTATATATTCACATTTAATAGCTTAAAAGGAGTACCTATATTGGAAGCTTTGTTTTATTTTTTTTATACTGCTAGATTAGATACTTTTTTTGCGAAATATTATTCCATATTTATTATGTTTTTATTGCTGATCTTTTATCCCAGCTGAAAAAAAAATGCTGTAAAATTGACATAAGTTAAACTGTAACGCGATCGTAGTGATCGAGGGAAAGACTTGAAAGGATTCTCTCATGGAACTAGTTATCATCTGCCTAACCTGACACAAACAGCGTGATGCATTTACAAATCATTTATTCAAAGAGCGTTTACAAACGATGTGATCTATAATACAATGCGGTAAACAAGCGCATGTCAACGGAACCAACCAAACGAATGAGATTAAACAATTATGGGAATGTCAGGCTATTGAAATGTGCGAGTGGAGCTTGTATTGATATGCCAGGAGGGTAGATTTTAGAGATGTTAAGTCATATATTTCCTTATGCTCTATATGTTAGTCAACAACTAGGCACAATTTAATTTACTACATATATATATATATATATATATAGAATTTATTTTTTGGGCGTATTATATATTTTTTTATTAGTTCACAGGAGGAGTAGTATCATTTAGTGAAATGATAAAATAACAAAAGCAGCTTTTCCGTAATTTCTCTCTTTTTTGCTTATACCCTACAGGTCAAAATTATATAACCAAATATATTTTTCCAGAAATCAGCATATACCTATATTTGTTGCAGAAACAATAAGAGTTAATAATTTTAGTAATAAAACTTGTGAGATTAGTGGCTCAAATTTTGTTTAATTTCGTTATTTCATTCTTCAAATTTTCCTAACGTTTCGATGGCTTACCGTCTTTTTCAAAGGTAATTGTTGTTATTATTATTATTTCCCTTTGCTTCTTATTTCATAATCATCCAAATTTGTAAGCGACATTCGTTTTTCAATTGCATATCGTGTCCGTCTTGTGTGTGGCTTTAAACAGTTTTTAAAATTAACTTAATATTAAAACACAAAAATCTGACTCAATTAAACAATGTTTTAATTGTATAACGCGGATGTCTTGGAGAGCTATGAAATAAGATGTAAAGGGAAGAAAGAAATAATAATAATTGCCTTTGAGAAAGATGGTAAGCCGTCGAAACCTTAGGAAAATTTGAAGAATAAACTAATGAAATTACAGAAAACTTGAGCCACTACTCTCACGAGTTGTATCACTAAATTTATAATCCCAGATTTGGCTCAGAAAAATTATCAAGAATAAGAGTTAATTATTGACTCTTCTTTCGTGCAGATCATTTTTCTTTTTTGTAATGAAGTGACGAATAATTTGAAAAGTACATCATTATCTGTCGTTGTCCACTTACCTTGTATATGAGTCAACAACTGTATTCATTAATTTGGTAAGTCAGTCTAGATCCTTTCACATATCCACTTCTTGGTCGGTCCGGGATATTAGCTGACCGTGATCAAAATTTTACCGCATTCAGGTATTTTGCGAAGAAGACCAAGTGTCCTAAATGGTTTCATTTTATACTAATTACCTACTTATCCAATAGTTATCTAACAATTTGATATACTTTATGTGGACATACTCGACTTGCACTACAGACATGGCTCATTGAATTAGCTAGAAATTAGTTGATGTGTGTACAGCGTATCGCGTGTCTCACCGTAACGGAAGCAATGCGTACCACACCGACAGCGTCAATGGAAGCACTCTTATGTGTTCCACCCCTGGATTTGTTCCTGGAGGAGCTGGCACCTAGAATAACTATGATGCTGCAATCCCGCGACCTTTTGTTCGGAGAGAAGGGGAGTTGTGGCTACGCGGGCACCATTCATGAGGGCATCGCTAAGGTGCTTCTTCTTGTTGTCCCGCGGGGACCAAGAACCGGGTTTGTCTTTGGCAGACACTACCGCGTACACATGGGTGCTTACATCGAATCACTAATTTTGATCAACATCTACACAAATTGATCTAAGGAAAAAACAGGGATGGGTGAGGAAGTCTTCTTCTATGCGGACATCAAACTCAACCTGAGGCTGGCGTTGGATAGTATAGCCGAGTTCTTTACAATCCTGAATGGTACCTACCGAAGAAGGCAGGGATCATTGGGGGACAGCGTATCGTCCCTTATAGTGATAATCAAGCTGCCTTAAAGTCCTTAACATTAGATACTTTAGGCTTGGCACTTCAGTGGCATAACGCCCTGGAGGAGATCGCCATTAATAATGACTTAATCCTTAGATGGATTATTGATCATAAAAGTAATTTGGGAAACGAGGCTATCACTAGATTTGGGAGTGTTCCCCTCGAACGGAACCTGAGCTTATTCTTTCCATTTCGTCGGCTACACTCAACATCGTAACAAATCGATAGATCATTACTTCACGCGAGATTAGATGGGCATAACTAACAGCTTCTTGCGGGTTTCGCCGTGTGTCAAAACTTTCGCTCGACGTTTCGCTGTTCATACTGACAGCTTCTTCAGGATAACTGAACTGATTCTCCATGGTCCGACATTCTTCTTATATACCCCTGGTGCATCCAAACGTGTAGTTTCCGCTCCATTGACGTGACGGTTCGTAGTAGGCTCTTCCACGTGTTGCTAAGGTGGTGCCCTTCTTCTCTGTTAACGGTTTTATTCTTTTCTATTTCTATGGCTTCCCTGATGAGTCTTTTCCCGTAGTTCTTGGTGGTAGTTATTACTTTTACATTCTTGAAATCCATTTTGTGTCCGGTGTCGTGCATTGTGTTCTGCCACCGCTGATTGCTGCGGTCTTTCTTAATCTTGCGTCCCTCTCGTGTTCTTTTATCCTTATGTCGATGGCTCTCCTGTTTGTCCGACGTAGCACTGTCCGCATTGGCATGTATCTTGTAGATAACCTTCGTGCGCCCTTGGGTATCTTATCCTTTGCGGTCGGTAGAATACTGCTGGATCGACGTTGCAGTCCCGAAGCGTACTTGTAGTTACGTTTCTTCAAAATTCGGCCTACTTTTTCGGTGACTCCTGCTATGTAAGGTAAACACGCCATCCCTCTTCGTGGTTCTGTAGTTTTCTCCAGTGTCGTCTTCTTCTTAGTGGCTCTCCTTATGTCGATGTCAGTGTAACCATTCTCTTTAGTGCTTCCTCCAATGTATCTTTTCACTGGTAAGATGTTGTTCGTCACTGATGGTTTCGCTCTGGATAGCAAAGTTTGTGATTAATGTCTTCTTCTGCATCGGATGATGGTGAGATCTTGCTTGCAGATATCTATGGTGTCGTCTCCTTTCTAAATATCTGCGTGCTGTAGCATTCCCTTTTGTTTCTTGACCATAACATCAGGAAAGGGAGATTTCCATTTTGTTCTTTCTCCATGGTAAACTTGATGCTGGGTGCTGTGAGTTTATATGTTCCAAGAACTGTTGTAGTTTTTCTTCTCCGTGTTGCCATATTACAAAAGTATCGTCGACATATCGCAGCCAACACTTGGGTTTCATATCGCTGGAACTTAGGGCTTCTTCTTCAAATGCTTCCATAAACAAGTTGGCTATTACAGGTGATAAAGGACTTCCATTGCTGTTCCGTTCTTCTGCTTGTAGTATTTTCCTTCATACAAAAAGTATGTCGTGGATAAGCACAGTTTCACTAATTCAATTATGTCTTCTTGTAGTCCAAGTTCTGGAAGTAAGGCCAGTGCGTCCTCCGTGGGTATGTTCGTGAATAGCGATATAATGTCGAAACTTACTAAAATGTCTGTAGGTTCAGTCTTCAGCGTAGACAGAATATCCACGAAATGTTTCGAATTCTTCACATACGTTGCAGTTTGTCCGGTATATGGCTTTAGTAAGTTAGCTAAATATTTCGACAAATCGTAGGTCGGTGATCCAATGTTGCTTACAATCGGTCTTAATGGCACTCCTTCTTTATGTATTTTTCGATACCTAAAGAGATGCAGAACAGATTGCTACCAAGAGCCGCTAGACCACCCAGGCTGTATGGAATACCATCAAATTTTCGATTATTAATTCAATCGAAACTACAGCACACTGAAACAGTAATTAAAAATGATTTGCAAGCAATTCTGAATTGTGTATTGCTCGGTACACAGTACTTGTAGTGTCGGTTGCATAAATAATCGAAGATTTGTGGAGCTTTAATTCGGATTTAATGTGTTAAAGATGGTACTTAAAATTGTATTCTTGGACTACTTCGCTCGCTAATTTTTTTTTTGCTCATTAACGTACGTATACTTTTAAAAAACATGGAGCGATGCTATTTTAGCTTAGTTTAGTTTAGTTTATTCATTTAGATCGTAAGTTCCATGTAGAACGCAGACTTGTTTTTTTGTACTTAGTCTTTTGTATAAATAAAATTTCGACAACACACAAAAAAAGTTAAATATAGCAGTTGTTACCATTTGTGCGGTTTTTAAGATTCAAGAAAATCATTTATTGAGTAAAATACACGATCTTCCAAATAATTTGTCAATACAGCTTTAAACTGTTAAAGAGGTGTACGTTGCCTCAAGTGCAATGGCAGCTTATTGAATAAAATTATGGCCTTGTACCTTGGACTCCGTTCATATAAGCTCGTGCGGTGCAAGGGTACTGTCAAATTATTAAAACTCCTCGTCTGCATATGATTAAAAATATCTCTGTTTCTAGTGAACAATTTGGCATTACGTTTATAAAACACTAAAAGTTCGTAAATGTACAGCAACGCCAGCGGCAGTATTCGAAGCTGTTTGAACAGAAGTCTACAGGACTCACGCATACTCGCTCGAACCGCACAACGGATTTATCCTCTTGTGGTACAGAAATAGAGCTGCAGCTCGCGGAAAAGAGCCCAAAAAATCAAGTCGTAACGTAGTCGCGACTCCACGTATGCAAAGTAAAATGATCTTAAAGAGCACAAGCTAACGCAATCCACAAGACCCTCATGCCATATAATGCCGAAGAAAGCTTCGCCCGACTGAAACGTAGTTCTCGCAGTACTTAAGGACGGATCGACGATCAAATCCAGGAAACAGTAGCTGGGTAACTCCGTCACGGATTGACCGTTTGCGTGAGCATACACAGAGTGATTATCATTCACGGCCCGAAAACGCACTAGACCGGTTTTGCCAGGGGTAAGGGTCAAGCAATTCTGTTCGCAGTATGCTGCCATATCAGATATAACAGTAGTTAAGGAGTGAGACATATGATAGAACAAGCGGTCTGACTTTACAACTAAAATCGTTGACATAGACCAAGAACAAAATCGGACCCATGAGATCCCTGAGGTACGCCCGCAGTAACATTAATAGTACTCGAAAAAATGATCTAATAGTGTTCTGATCCCGACCGCGCAAACACACCGTTTTTTTTTTTACTGTTCAACGCGAGGTAAACGTATCGTGAATTAAGAAACTAGGGAATAACACAATTTCGTTCTGTTAGACACCAATCGTGCATGTGAAATTGGCTTTATTTTGATGTTATGCAAGCTTAATTGTTGCATTATCTATTTTATGTTATGAGTTTCATGCAGCATATTTTCAGCATATTTTTTAATTGAAGATACGAGTGGATGGGGGTGCTATGTCGCATTTTAAAAACTGTCTTTTTTGCATGAATGAAGGTGTTTTGTACCCATCTTCCACATAGCACCATCGAAAATTCCAAAAATTCAAGAACACTCGAGTCTTGTGAATGTATGAAGGGGTATATATAAGTTAATGTTTACTTTGATTGGATTCCTTGATTTTTGTATTACAAACGAATGAAATTATTTAATACTCACTGTATATTGTTATCATAGTTTCCGTATTATCTCTGGTTCCCGTTTTGTGAAAATTAAGTATTCCTTCCCTTCCAGTTATACTTCACTGCAACGACGTCATGTAACAGTAATTAGAATTTCTTACACAAGAATCTAGATTAGAACCATCAGCATTCGCTTACCTATATATTTGAAAATAAAGTAAGAAGGTGGTGTATACTAAGAGACCAGGTTATTCAAAAACAAATTTTAGAATATAGTTAAATTTTCTGACATTAGTTTCCTTATTTTAAGATGGCCACTATGCTGTTTTGCTAATTGTGTATATGTATATATACTTATACGTGCAATGTGCATCGTATATGGAAATAACTAATAGACTTAATTGATGGGGTACCTACTAGTGAATGTAAATTTACCGATTTTTTCATTTACCGGTAATTCGGTAAATGAAAATGAAAATACCGGTTTACCGGTAAGTTACCGGTAATTTTTTTTCATATGTGACATGAATGGGAATTCCCCAAGAAAACAAGGCTAGAATAATACATATTTTACACACTCTTAAGGCATAATATTAGAATTTTGTAAAAAATATTTGTATGTAATATTAAAAAATGAGACATTTACTTACTCTTTAAGAGAAACGATTTTAAACTTTTAAAAATCTTCTCAAATCTCAAAGCACAAATCCTAAGTCATAACTCAACTTTTTTCGAGAGATAAATAAAATCCACACAATAAACCATAAAATGAGAGAATTGAAATTGCACTTGTTGACAAAGGCAGGTAGGAAAGGTGGGCTGTTTTGCCTCATAGCGTTCTAGCAACAAATGAACATTAATCTCGCTTTTCTTTGCGTTGCTTTTCGTTATTCATCTTGTTTCCATTCTTATTTTCTTTTAATTTCTACACGACTTTTTTTTCAATTTTTTGCTTTTTTGTTGAGAATTTTTTGATTCCTTCTCTTTCTGACTAACTCGGTGGAATGGAGGTTATACGTTTCTAATCAAAAGCTTTTGTCAGTTTCTTTCTGGTATGGATTTTTCATTTACCGAAATACCGGTAAACCGGTATACAATTCTTAGTACGTACCTACTCACCATACACCATACACTGATTGCTACGTATCACATATTAATATAAAACTTTGTTATAATGATAAAGAAAAGTTCTAACACTCGACTAGTGTAGTAAACATGTGATTGCAAGTGCACCGTGCACATTGCAGATGCGCAGCAGGGGTGTTTTTTGACTTCATCACAAATCGAATTACATATAGGATTGCAGTTAATAGTTTTTCATATTTCAACGTTGCTTTTTAACGTAGAGTGGACGGTGAAACTACATCGTTTTATCTTAGTTATATCTAAACTATGCGTTACAGTTCAGCCAAATTAATTCAACTAAATTATTTATTCATTTGATCTTTTATTTATTTGACAACGAAATATTTTGCTGGATTAACTATTTTTTCATAATCAAATTTGATTTATTATTGATTATATTATTTTGTCCTGAACAAATTGGTTTTTCCATGTACCGTGTATTCGTTTTTTGACGGGACGCACCGTACTGTAGAGTGGCGGGCTAATGTGGGATAGCTTTATATTAAACTTTACCGTTAGCGGAACCGTTTTAAACCACATGAAAGAGCAGAGAAGAAAAAATTGCGAAGAATTAAATATTTTCACATAAAATAAATAATTCTTCCAGTGATGTAAGATATTTATTCCCAAAATGAAAAATAGGATAATAGAAAACATGTTTGTTTTCTTGTGAGATTTGGACCTGATTTTCATTCATCACCTTTTTTTGTTATTTTATTATAGATTAGTAATTTATTAATTCTAACATACATGAGTGTACATATTGAATTATGTATGTATTAGTTTCATATACATTTTTACAGTTAGTATGAGTATTCGTTTTCAAGTTAATATAAGCTTTTAACTTCCGAATATCAGTAAAGCAGCAAGACATAAAACATTATGGGTCGTAAACGACCAAGGCTCATTTTTTGAAATCATTCCTGCACTAAATTTAATACCACGAGATTGAATGTGACTTTCTACAGAGAGCTATTTCCCATTCAATCAATTCTACGTTATAAATCTTTAAATATGATCGGTAAGTTACACTTCTTCACTGTAATAAAAAAATTGATACTTGAACATTCTGGAGAGCTATTTCACTGAAAACAAGAATGTTTTCTATTATGCTATTTCTTATTTTGGGAGTAAATATCTTACACCATTGGAAGAATTATTTATTTAATTATGTAAAAACATTTAATTGTTAGCAATTTTTTTACGAGTCTTTCATGTGAATATTTGTATGCCCATATTTAACTCAATACTTACAATTAGTTAGCTTAAACAAGATTTGGCATTATCAAAGAAATCGGTTTTTCAGTGTAGCGTCAAAACAATGCATCGCGCTGAGCCGTATTGTGCTACAATAGCGGTCGCTTGATCATTCATTTGCATTGCTTCAATTCTATTCGTTTTCTTTTTTTATGGGACGCATTTAATATGCGATAATCTTAAATCAATATACAAAGTGTCATTTATAGGAAAATATAGGAATTGCATCACAATTTAGAAAATATATAAATTTTACATCACTACCGTAAATTAGTTACACACAATTGTATGATAAACTAGAAGTCGGGCGTTCTCCTAGAGGGCACCCCTTGAAGAAGGTGGTTTTGTAAGTCAGTCTATTTACCCGATAACAATCCACTTTTAGAATGTGCAATACTCTTTAGGTAGCTTTCTTTTGTTTTCCCCTGCGTCGTTTCTGTTTTAAACTTTTTTCTATTTTTTTATTTAAGTGTCTTTCAAATTTTCAACATATTTGTTTATTTTTCAATGTTTTCTTATTCACTATTCCATTTTCCCATTTCCTTTTCCCTATACCTTTCCCTATTTCATTTTCTCTATTCATATTCCCTTTTCCTTATTCCTATCCCTTTTTCTTCTTCCGTTTTCCCCATTGCTTTTTCCCATTTTCTACTCTTAAAAGCCTATATATTAACTTGAAAACCAATACTGATACCAAATGTAAAAATTTATATGAAAATAATACATACATAATTCAATATATACACTCATGTATTGTTAGAATTAATAAATTACTAATCTATAATAAAATAACAAAAAAAAGGGTGATGAATGAAAATCAAGTCCAAATCTCCCAAACTCTTTTATTAATGATGATATGTTTCAGGTGGTTAAACCAGCCATCCTCAGGCCGAAGCGGGAAGCCAAAATAAGGGAAATTTACAAATTTTAACATATATGTAAATAGCATTAACTGACTTTAACCGATTATAATTAACTTATAATAATAAATAATAATGAAAAAGTAATGATAATAGTTAGAAAGAAAAAACTTAATAGTAAAGTAAATAAAAGTAAAGTAAATAAAACAAAGATTTAAGTCAAAGTATAATTAAATTGGCTAAAATTGTTCAAAATGCTAACTAAAAATGAGGATGAAATTATGAAAGTATAAGATAAAATTTAAACGGGACGAAGTGTTTACAATTATTTCCCTTATTTTGGCTTCCGGAAGCAAACCTGAGGATGGATGGTTCAACCAACATGTTGCTAATATTCCATCATTAATAAAAAGAGTTTGTCAGATTTGGACCGGCTTTTCATTTATCACCTTTTTTTTAAATTATGTACTCACACAGAGGCAATCTGAAAGAATTACAATAAAATAATACAATACTTACCAGTAGCGAATAAATCATCTTGTAAAAACGAGCAACTTGTTACGAAGAATAACGTTTCTAAATTGTAATAGTACTTTTAGGCCCAAAATTGAGCAGGGCTTGTGAAATTTTAAGGTAAAAGACTAAAATATTATATATGAGGAAACACTGTGTAAGATAACCTCCCGCAAAAGTTTCGAATAAAATCAGCCGGCGCGGCATTTCAAGGGATTCGATTGTAAAGCAACCTTGAATGACTTTGGATATCGCAACGTTGATAATTTCATTGACTCACATATTTTTTTAATGGAACCCTATACTTAATACTGAACACGCGTGTAGTAGATTCAGCATCCTCATTCACAATATTTTTAACCAAAGATATAATGATAAGATCTAGGATAGCAAAATCTTCGCAAATATTAAGAGTTTAATAACTTAATACTCTCATTCAATACATTTTCCACTATATATATATATATATATATATATATAATATATATATATATATATATATAATATATATATATATATATATATATATATATATATATATAATAATACTATATGAGTGTGAGAATGTTAGCAACTCTTATTTTGAAAGATATTTTGCTAATTTTCCAATATAATATCTACAAATATGTTCTGATTAAACACAAATTCGTAATATTATATGGAGTAAGCACTAAATTTTGCGCTATGCGCTAGTAATATGTATGTATTTTTCTACATATATATATATATATATATATGCTGGACGTTATTTTGATGCCCCGATAAAAGTTTTGTGTATTAATTAGTTCGGCGAAATACTGTAGTGTGGCGCTGCGGAATTTCGTTTATATATATATATATATATATTTATCCCACGCACTATTTTGCGTCCATGCATTGCCATTTTACATTACATTTTGCGTCCTCGACTATTTTGCGTCCGTTATACCGGACGCAAAATAGTTCCGGCCTTATTAATCGAGTAAACCGCTAAGAAAAAAAAATTGTCCGTGCGTGCCCGTTGGTCATGCCACCACCATTGCCAGGTTTTTTTCTCATTTTTTATTCCAACCCGTTAGTACCTAAGATGGAAAATAGTGGAAGCAAAATAGTGCGTCATATGTAAAATTCACGTATAATTTAGTTCACAGAAATGCCGATAGAGCGAAAATAATATACTTATGCCGTATATTTTTATTACATACCGCGCATTATTTTGCTTCCTTCTACTTGGCAACGTCGCACACATATAGAAGAATCGATGAGGTTAGTGATTGTAAATCAGTAGGTATATGTATGACACAATTTAAAAAAAAAATGTTAGAAGTGTTTCTTTTTCTTTGACTAATGAATACATTGTGAAGCATTTGAAAAGTATCGGTTTAGTAAGAGGTGCCCGTGATTTTGATTTTTTATAGATGTTTTCTTTACAAAATGTAATATTTACCAGAAATTAAAATTATTTAATTTTATACTACCGTTTCTCTTCCAGCATTTCTTTTTTTTTTTGATACCTCTACATAATTTTCAGTTAGGTTTCTCCCATTAATATTTTAGTTCAATAAGCAAGGATATCTCCAAAACAATTACAAAATCCAGTTTGGCCACAACAACTATCTTTCAGTTATAGTAAACAAATTCTAGAAAATGGATATCATATGATAGATTTCACTATTGTACTAAAGTGTCGACTATGTATAGACCACCTAATAAATCAATTAGAATCAAAAAAACAACTTTAATCTGAGAAGACTTTGCCACACGGGAAAGTGAAATCGACTATTCTTTCTTTACAATTTTCTCAATTGATTACAGTATGTATATCATAAGTAATAGCACGGAAAGAAAACTGCAAAGATTGAAGTATGGCACCTGGCGCCCTCCACCAAAATAAAACATGTCATAGTCTTGCTTATCCAATAAGTGGGGAAATCGACATTTAAATAGATTTTCAGTTCAAATATTCAAAACTTGCATTCAGCTTAGGTATCTGATTTCTAGGATGGTACTAAAGTCTGAGGATGCTTCTTCATTAAAGCACACACTTTTTACCTGTTTAATTGATATATCGACAAATGTAAATAGCAAACATTTGTCGATATATCAATTAAACAGTTATTAAGTGTTTTCTTTCATCGACCTCAACCGACACAATAGATTAAGTTGGTTAGGGTTAAGATGGTGGATGGATAGGTTTCACTGCAATCTTTCAGATCTATGTGGTCACCTTTTTTCCTAGAAGACACACTCTAATTTAATTAGGTCTACTATCCTTGAGAGCGCCTCTTTGTGTATTTGTTAGCTGTGGGGTTCTCCACGCCCATGACTAGAAACCTTGTCCTCGCCAGGTCGTCGCATTACACAGTACATGAACTGGTGTTTTTTCCTCCTCCTGACAAATCTGCAAATAGCATCATCTGCCAGGCCAATGTTGTACATATGCCTGTTTAGTTTACAATGACCAGTCAGCAGACACTACTACATATTTGACATCTTGACATATTCCTGTCTTTACTCAGTAGATCTCTAGCAAATTCACGCCTTTGTTCTTTAGAAATTTTTTTGCCTGTCTCTGTCCTGGCCACTTTTGCCACTATTTTCTGGACTCATCATGCGTCTAGTTCTAGCTTTTAGTCTGTAGTTTTAGTTGAGACGACATTTGTATTGTTTATACATATCTCAATTGTTAATTTTTAATATGCTGTTTATGTATATTCGTGTCGCACAGTTGCCACATACTTATAAACGTCATATTGACAAGTGCTGTACCTGCCGTTACAATTACTTGACACATCAAGAAGGTAGTTCTCATCTTCTCAAATGTTATCGCTGTTACGAGCATACTTCCAACGCAATCTGCCCACACATCTTTCATGCTTGATCGACGATAAGGACATGGCACTGCTGCACGATGAAATGCATTACTTATAAACGACTTTGAAGTTTGAAATAGACCGACGGAGTATATGAGACCCTGTAGGTTTATCATGCTGGTTATAAATAAATAAATTGCGATTGGTAATGCCAAAAAAGGACCAACTCTGACGAAGACCTTAACAAGTCTTGCCTGAAAGATCATCCGCTCTCTTATTTCCTCATTTTCGAGTGGTGGGAACCTATGCTGACGCAGATCGGTACCCACCTGATTAGGGCGCTTACACAGTCCCAAATTACCTTAGACTCAGCACTTACGTAACGAACGCCTAAGTGTAGGTGGTTCGATTTCTCTGACACAATGATGAATTGCAGCAACCTCAGCCTAACTACACCGTTGTATCTCTGCTGAAGCTTACCGTAACAGCTCTCTAGGCTTCTTACATATATTCCAGCTCTATGCCGTAGCCTGTTCCAGAGGTGTCTGTATACCGTTCGAGTCCGCTCTCACCGGTGCCCTTTCGGTCCCTCTTATCTGGTATTATAATCTGATATTTTTGAAACATGGCATCGCATGCATCCCCACAAAGAGTGCCTCCTAAGTTATTCAATAGTTTTTGTAGTCAACGCTGTGCAATTTACTTATTGTTGCTTGAGTATGCTATATACTATTTCCTTGTAGTAAATATATAGCGGTGGCAGATTTAGAATGACTTCCATTACAGTGGTGGGGATCGATCTCATTGCACCCGTGCCACTTAAAGACGCTAGCCTTTATACGACACTTGGCGTTTTGACAGCCTCCGTTTACTATAATTTTGGTCACCATACTACTGCTCCGTACGTTATGCTGGTCTATAATCATAATGTTTCCATTTGCACTGCTTTTTAAAAAGTTGTTGTGATATATAGTGCCGAAATGCCAGTTTCACAATAAGAAAAATATGAGATGCATGAGATTTCTTGAAAATATATGTTCCGGCTCTATATCAAGATGTAAATTTAACACGTTAAAACAAACATAGGGAAATATTACTTGTTAATGTATGAGTATGTACCTAATACAGCGGATACAAAATTTTATTGATTTTAATTTTTTATTCTGTAGTCATTTGTAATTATTGAAGAAGTTGATTTGGTAGAATTTTGTGGCTGGTTTCATGTAAAGTCCTACATAATTGCCAAACGATTCGACTTTTATATTTTTATAAAATAAAAAATACCTTAATTAATTATACTAATCATTAAATTTATTATTAAATATCTTTCTGACCTATGGCGTATACAACAATCGTTATTATGGCCAAATGTTAATGTACTGGACAACACACACATATACTAAATAATTCAAATGAAAATATTATGATATCTTGATATGAATGTGCATTTTTGTTAAAGCAGATTTTTTTGTATACTGATAAATTTAAGAACGGTAGATATTAGTTGCAAAATCACCAGATATCAAAAACCGGTTAATCGATTTCAGTAAAAAAAAAAAACGGTTTACAACTTAAGGTAAAAAAACCGTGTGTATTTTTTTAAATTAATTAAGTTATAAATACCTGTCTTCTGATTCAAAAAATGGATTTGGTTTTGAAAACTGGTTTGGTTTCAAAATCGGATTGATTTGAGCACTGAATATAGATCATCTTCCTATTCCTTAACACTGCATTGTATTATTCCTTAGATACGAGTAGTGTATTTCTTTACATAAAGAGTGTTAATTGCCTTAACTAGGCTTCGCAGCCTGTGTGGTATTTTTCCGGCAGATTAGCCTTCAAGTTGATTGCTTCCCGCAATGGTAGTCTCTGCCGTTCCAATGAAACGCATTCAAAAACAACGTGGTGGCTACCTTCTTCTCCTTGTTGCATAGTCTACATACAGGTCCATCTTTAAAGACGCTTATTCTATGTGGATACTATCTTAGGCAGCCGTACCATGTTCATCGATTCGTACCGTTCTAAGCTGTATTCGTTGCTAAATGCCTGGATGATTGCCCTCATTATCCCTTTGTTGTGTTCTGTTCCAGTAAACCTGTGTTCTTTTCGGTCCACTCAGTTACTGCATCACGTATCGCAGTATTGGTTATCTCGAGAGCTGGGTCAGATCCAATGAATTTTATGGAAGAGTCCTTGTTAGCATTCGCAAGTTCGTTGCATGCTATGTCCTTATGCCCTGGTATTCCACACCAAAGTAACTTATTGTGTTTAGTCAGTAGTTCAAGATTTACCAAGCAGTTCCAAGTTAGTTTTGAGGTTACTTAATAGAATACTGCTTAGAGCGTTCGATGTCGGATAGGATACTGATCAGCTTTGCATACCAATTTTGGGTTTTGCTGTCCAACCATACCCGTCACGATAATCTTGAAGTTTGTCGAAGGAGATTTTGAGAGTAATTGTATTACTGCCCATTTAAAAAATACGGTTGTGTTATGTTATTCTGACATTCCTAGGAGTTTCCATTCTTGCCACCATTAATGTAAATAAAGAGAGTAGATTGACATGGTTTCCATAGTAGATTTATGCAGCTGCAGTGATGCACAAGCAAGCTAATCTTCGTTTCTCTTTGCGAGTTTAATAATCGTCTCCTCTGCGTGGTCTTTGTCCACCAAATCAGGATCCATAGGTTAACAAAAGGCTTAAAGAGGTTTTCATTCATTCATTAAAGTTAGGGTGGGCACTACTGTCGGGCACTGAGCTAGGCGCTCATTGTACCATCCCTATTAATTCTCTATTTCTACTCGAGCAGCTGGTGTTCTCTATAAAGCCCAGTATCTTGCCCACTGGAAACTTGAGAACCTTCGAGGGCTCCAATAGATCTCTCCCGAAATATTTTCTGCCTGAGTACCTTCAGTTCCTCACATGTGCAGATTACATGTAAACTCGTTTCCTCCTGTAGTTCGCATCTTCTACACCACGGTTCGCTTACCCGGCCTGTGTTGTATAGAATGTTTTGCAGGAGACAGCGTCCAGCTACCCGCCCAGTAATGTTTTAACTTCTTTCTTACTGCACCTGAGTAGGTTATCAGAGAAACTAACATCCCATTCCCTATCAGGGCTTGGTATATAGTTGACCTTCAGTCGACCTCCATTTCTTTGTACTTCTTATCTAACCAGGTCCAGATCTTCCTTTTTGCGGAATTCTTAGTAATTCCACATACGGGCTCTGAACCCATGAAGTGTCTCTTAGAGCTCAATCGGCTAGTTCGTCGGCTATTACATTGCCATTTACATCTCATGTTCCGACACCCAAATCAGAGACACCGTGTAGTCTCGTGCCAGTGCATGAGAGATTGTTTGCAGTCCCGAACTAGTTTGACCTAGTTATGGTTCGAGAATGCCTTAATGACAGCCTGGCTGTCAGTCATTATATTAATTTTCCTCCTCATGTAGCCTCCTTTTGCAATCATATTCTGCACAGGTTGCAAGGCGAATACCTCTGCCTGGAAGACTGTTGTATGTTCCTCAGGCTTATGGATATCCTTTGATTAGGACCGGGCCCACAAATACCGGCTCCTGTGCCCTGGCTGGATTGGATCCGTCCGTGAACCAATATCATTAGCAGTGCTCTCACTACGTGCCTGGTCTCTGTTCGTATGGAGATTTTCGCCTTTTCAGTGAAGATAATTTCAGGTGCCATGCTATCCGTGGGCATTTGCAGCAAGACCCGTCGAGCATCGTGCCCGTAGTATAAATGTGCCCTCCCACCCTGAAGTGGGATGTCACAGTGTTGGCTTTCAGTCTAGGATCGCATTCATTGCCTCCGCTCTCACATAAAGCTCCAACGGGGGAGGCCCACAATGTCTCAAAGAGGCGGTCCCTCTCCTGTAATTACACCAGTGATACCCAGCAAGGGTATCATTAATGCCATTAGCTATTACATTTATTTGTCATGTGGTCAAGTGTTGATTCCAAGTTAGTTTCGAGTCAAGAACCACTCCTAAGGATTTGGATTCTTGACTGAATTGCATCTTTTCATTATGAAGAGTTGGTGGCTTTAGGTCACCCAGCTTCTTTTTTTCGTGAAGGAAACTAGTGTAATTTTCATAGGATCAAACCTTTAGTTTTTCTTTACACACTACCCCTTTGTTGGTTTCAAAACCCTCTGAGTACTGAAATGATGCTTGTAAGAAGTTTGTAATTGGTGATATTTTCTTAGTAGTTCATTTCATTGCCAATAACTTCCAGGAAAGTAAGTATATTTTGTTTCAAAACTTTGGTTCGCAGGAAAATCATTCCGAGGTATTAGTTTCGTACCAATATATTTATATTTTCCCAGATAAGCAAAAATGTGCTTTAAAACCATAATAATTAGTACTAAATAAGACTTTATTTTTTAACACTCACATTATGTTTCTATCAGCTTTCACATACAAAATAATTCTCAAGCATTAAAAAACGGTGCTAACCTAATTTTCAATTCAATTAGTTATCAAATTCGACCAAACCTCATACAGTGTTCTCGACTGCGATATACACTTTATTCGACTAATTTGCGTCCACCACGAAAGAACACAAAAATACAGTTTTATATTGATCCTATATTAAATATGCATATATGCTTCCTAAATACGTTATTTCGACCAACATGTGGCAACGTGGCGGACGCATTATACTTACAAGTTATACAAAAAAATATACATCGGACGCAAAATATTAGCAATTTGTCTGAAAATATACGCAGTGGACGCAAAATAGATAGCAAATTAAGGAAGCAAAAATGCGTAGAATGAAAAAATCGTATAATTTCATTTTAAAGCTACAGCAATAAAAAAGTGATCGGCGTTATCCATTTTTTCCCGCGTTCAATTACGTCACTAAAATGCTTCTAACTACACTCCTTCCTGGGACGCACTACGACCGCGTTATGTAAGAAGCAAAAAATTAGCGGATTAAATATATAAATATAATATATATATATATATATATATAAATATAATATATATTTATATATATATAGCCCTAGTTGTTATAAACCATCGAAATATAAAAAAGAAAATATAACAACAAAATAACATTCAAATTAAAAAAGAAAAATAAAAAAGAAAAATCATTGATTGGTTTCAGCATTATTTATATGTTCTACGTTTCAGCTCCAGTAGTTATGAAACCACCGAGGTATAAAAACAATTTTGTAGGAATAAATAATAATAATATATTATTATATAATATATTATCTGTTGTTACATTTATTATTAACATATATGCATTTATAATCAATATAAAATAATATTTAGGTCTGTGTACGAATTTAGTTAAGTTCCCCCTCGGGAGTGGTTTTTAAATTTAAAGGAAGACTGAATAGCTCCAAATAAGTATTTCTATCATCTTCGTCGTTTATTTATTTGTTTTTTCTTCCAGATATTTTTATTAGCAAACCACCGCGATTCCTACACTTATGTGAGAACATAATTTTAACTTACTTTCTACAGCACTGCTGTTTATTCTACATGAGAAAATTACATTAAACAACAGTCTCAAAAGTCTGACAATCAAATAATTGTCATAAGATCGAGTTCCCTCTTTTTAATGAGTCTTTCTTACGCACCCACCTATGCATCATTTAAAACCAAACACTTGGTAATCAGCACTAAATAAATTACCTAATCATACTTATAGCTGTCCCTAAGGGTATAAGTTGTTGACGTTACTTGTACATGTATGGGTAGCATCCGCAAAATTAGAATTATCTCCATTGCGACCCCCGAATTTTTCCTCATAACTCCCGCGACATACGGACAAGCCTATCTTTGTATGTCTTCAAGATTTTCCCCATCTTAACTGTGACACCTTTGACTACTATACCACTACATTACACGGTGGTAACTTTGCTGGATGTTTTACCGTTTGATGGATTCAGTGATTTTGATTTAATCGCACTCCCAACGTATTTCATTTATTTATGGTTAAATTTCTGTAGTTATACGTCACCTAGAACTGTTCTCTTAATAAACACGACCTAGTAGGGTATTCTATCGTCGAATATGTTCACTGAAAAAACAACCATCAGTAATGCTAAGAAAAAAAATCTATTAACATGTATTCTCATATTTTGAGACAAAAAGGATTGGTATCCTAATATCGGATAGCATTTTTTTATAAGATACGAAAATGCTCACTAGAGAACTGATACGCACAAGCACGACACTGGCGATGTGCGTTCTCAAACCGAACATAAACGTGAACTATATCTTGCAAACATTTATATTTTAATTCACGCTGGGGTTACCAAACTCGTAAAAGCTTACTCGTGTTGCTCATTTATCTCGTGCGCAAAAGAAACGGTAAAGCTCTGTGCGTGAATGAGTGAGCTAAATAGGGACTCGTTAAACGTTAATTCACAAATATTAGTGGGTTTTTGTATTTTTCGATAGTTTATAAAATTAATGCCGCAACGACACTGTATTTAAGCGATTACACTCTTGTATTAGTCATTAGTCTCAAGCATTCTGTACGTGCTAAACACGTTAACGACAATTGAACCTAGCTAACAAATGTTTTATTTCTTATCGCTTTAGCAATGATTTAACGAAAGTACTTTCGTGCGTTTGTCGATACACGTACCGTGAGCAGGTCCTGCGGGGTAATTATGAGACATATTCAAAACTTTTATAACTACAATGACAAAATAAAGTTATTAAACAGTTGAAAAATGAATTCTTACACAAGGTTAACCAGTCTTTCAACCATAAATAGGCAACCTACTTAAATCCAATTATAAAGGAGAAAGAAAATAAAAACTGCGTCTCACTTTTACCCCAAACGATGAGTACGTTTGGGAAATATGTGAGACACTTATGGACTAATGTGAGACATCCACATAAATTGCTTGTTGATCGTTACCGACAATTTCTTCCTCGGTTAATAATAAGACAGAGCATGTAAAACTACACATAACAAAGTTAGATATTCTCAATTCTCCACCGATCTTCCACACAGTTCGCATCTCTCTCTCCATTAAGTGAGTTTGTCTCACTAAAATTACATTGTCTCTGTCGCTAATTTTAAGGAGTGTTTTGACTTTTTTCAATTTATTTTAACATGCAACAATACATTACCTGATGATGGCGTCACGCCGGAATATGTTGTGAAAGTTTTGTATTTTAAATAAAACTTGAATGAGGACAATCACATTTTAATTCTACACCATTCGAACACCATTCAAACAGATTTTTTCAATTAGAATATATATTAGATATATTTTTTATTATTATTTTCATTTAAAAAATATGTAAAGGTAAGCGAGAAACACTTGTATTCTTTACTTACATACACAGAAAAAAAAGTTGTAAAATTTCAAACAATTATAAAGTTTCACACAACAAGTTGTTGAACATATAGGAACGAGCATAACTTGTATTAAAATTTCTCACAAAATTGTTGACGAAAGTTATCGCATTTTTTACAACAAAACGCACACTTTTGCTCCAAAGTAATACCATTGTAATACCTACTAAAACATCTGGGTTATCTTCTATATTCCAAAATGCAAATGTCTCACTTTGCCCCTTACGACATAGAAACTTGACATTGTACTTGTCTTTAGAGGGAACTGAGTTTATTTGTCCTATGTAGTGAACAAGCAAATATGTAGCAAAAGCTTCACAGAGATCTTTAAACGTTTTTAGAGTCGAATAACAGCACGAATAAAATCAATCATTGTATCTTTTAATATTGTCAACCCTTTTTTGTTATTTGCGGTGGTCAAGAGCTAAGCAGGGCAACAATACTCTTTAATAAGCAGGTAGTAAAATAGTTAAAGTAAAAAAGTTAAAAATAGTGAAGGTAAAAAGATTGTAAGGCTATCTCATTTTTACCTGAGGTTTCGTGGTATGTCATAATTACCCCACAAGACCTTAGCTGGAATTTGTACGATGTTTGTAAATCGTCTTGATTATTTGATTTTGATATTTGATATTTTTTGATGTTTTGCAATTTGTCTTAATTACATTATTATCTATTTACTCGATTTGTGCATCTGAGTTAGTTGGGATAACATAAACACTATTTTGGTGATTCAATCGGATGAAACCAATCTGCAATCCATATTACAAACCTCCACAAAAGATTATCCACGCCTTGAAACACGCTCTTGAGGTTTTCAAAGAGTTTCGTGTCTCTACAACCATTTTTCAGTTTGTAGGTAATTATCATTATTCACAAATATCCTTAAATCAATCTTACATTATTATCTTTGTATTAGAATTTCCACCTATAAAATACCTACAGTAATATAATGGAATGTTTCTAATCATATCATTAATTCCACTTTAGACGTATTAAAAAAACTGTTCATTTCTTTTGTGCTCATATTCCAATTATATCGATAAAATGTTCTACCAGCAGTTCATGCCGGTGGCAAAATCTACCTGCCCTTTATGAGCAATTAACAACCACATAAAGTGAACCCACCATAGCACCTCTCCGATTAAATTCATGCTCAAATAAACATATTTTCAAATTGTGCTTTAATTTTACGAGTAAGAGAGGAGCAAGCGATTATTCAAAGTACGTTGAAATACTTCTGCAATTATTTAAGTTATCGTTTACTAACGATTTTATACATGGATTGTGAAAAATGTAGAATGTAATATATACTAAAAACAAGCGCAATTGTTTTTAAGATACAAATATATAAGTTCATCTTCATGGCGCTTATTGTTAGTGTATATTACATTCTGTAATATAATTTTGTATATAGCAGTAATAAATGCAGATTATGTCGAGTAAATGATGAACAACCTTTTAATTATTTCTTCAAAGGTTATAAAAATATTAATGAAAAACTTATATTTTTGATTCACTTAACCCCGTTTGACGGTACCAGAGAACTTGCAGAGTAGTCTGGCATTTCACGAACCAGCATTATTAGAATACGGAAACAACAATAATTTCATCCATACATAGGTATCAATGCATCAAGACCTTCAGGTAACTTTAACTTAACGATTTTGAACATCGTGAAGAATTTTGGGATTGGGCTCAGCAAAAAATGCGAAATAATAATTACTTTTTTTCTTAATGTGCTGTTTTTCGATGAATCTATCTTCACGCACCATGGGCAGATAAATAGACATAATACGTACTATTGAGATGACGGAGAATATAAGATGGTTACGGCAGGTGAGCGGCAACGTCCATGGGATGTAAACATATGTACCAAAATAAATGAACCTTGTTTATAATTGGTAACTTAGATGGCAATAAGTACAGCGACTTTCTAGACAATGTGTTACCGATACTGCTTGAAGGTCTAGCTTTACAGCAGCGAGCAACAATGTGGTACCAACATGACGGGTGTCCAGCTCGAAATATTAAATAAGGACTATGCCGATCGCTGGATAGGATAAGGGGTACCTGTAGTTTGGCCTGCTAGTTCTCTACTACTAACTTGTGAATTACTTATGAATCTTAAATTTTATGTTGAGTGCTGTAAAATTAGTGAATGAAGTATGCGTATCGTCCTGCGGACATTCACGATCTAATATCGACATAGTGTTCGG